>JAOVVB010236500.1:0-23060 GCA_028570985.1 Heterobranchus longifilis | reverse complement strand
GGGACTTTAAATCAAACTGACAGATTTGTTACGGTGCAATGTTTATTTCTGGTTGTAAATCATGATGGTGTGAACCAAGGGATGACAGCATTGTGCCAGCGAAAAGTTTCCTCATGTTAAAATGAATTCTGGTACAGAGTTTATTTTTATGTTAGATTTTTTGTAAACAACATGAACGAACTGTCATCATCAAATATCTCAGATTATATATTTTGCTCGTTACCAGTTCCTTTGGTGAAAACGCTTAACCGACTCATAAGAGCTGTCAGTCAACCAATGTGACTTCACTAATAGTTTGCACTGAAGACACTCTAAATGGCAAAATCTAATGAAAATGTACTTTTACAACAAAGTGAAAAAATCTGAAATGGAAGTGTTATGGTCAGGTGTTGTGCATCATATCAGTACTGATATTGTGGATAAATAATGAATACTGATGAGTATTCCTAGCAAAAAAACAAGGTCGTTACTGGTGAATCTGTACATATTTATTGCACAAAACACTATTGAAATGTTTTAGTTAATTATTATGGGAAAGATTGTTATTGAATATATGTTATATTATTATTCAATATACATACATAAATGTCTTTTGTTCTTGTACACATAAATTTCAAAATAACCCACTGTATTCATAAGCATAAAAAGATAATCAGCATTAATATCACATTTATTGCCCAACTATGTTAACAAACACAAAGACTTTGCTTCTGGTCATTGATGACTATTAAGAAATACAGACAACATCCAGACACCAACATATTTTCTAGAGATAACACACAATATACAAGGACCTTACAGATTGCTTAAAGACAACAACATACATGAATTGTGAGTGTGTGTGTGTGTGTGTGTGTGTGTGTGTGTGATAGTGCAAACAATAATGATGCACATATGGAAATTAAATTGTCATTCATGAATATTTTGTACAGTGTAATATTGTCGACATGAAGAAGGGTATAGTAAAGCATGAGAAAACATGTTGATGTATAACAGATATCAAATGATCCTGGTCAGCTGTTTATAAGGGGGGAAAAATAAATTAGAACTGTTCCCAAGCAAAAAAAAAATTTAGCACTGTGGTTCAGTTCAGTTCTGGTCCGTTCCTCCTGGAAAATTGCCGTTAATACTTCTCGATTATAAAATCATCCATATGTTTTAAATGGGGTTCAAGTAATAAGATTGATTTTCATTTGGCTATATGTTTAGGAGCATTGTGTAGATATGTTCTGCTATTGTTGTCTTCTCTCCAAATTAATTTTCTTGGCCAATAAGGATAATTTCTCCACTAATGAATCCTGCCACTTTGTGCCATTAATCTTTCCTTTAATAATGTGTGATGCCCCAGTAGCACTGACAGAGAAGCTACCTCATGTCTGATGCTCCCACCCCTGTAATCCACTGTGTGCTTGAGGTGTTGTGGGCTTTTTAGATTGACATCCATGTGTTTCCTTTCAGCAGAGCACTTTTACATGTGAGTGGAGATGATTGCCTTACAGTTTATTACTTATTGTTCATTGTGTAAATCTTGTTCCTTCCTTTTTTAATGTTTCTGCTGTCTGTTTCATAGGTCTGATTTGTTTTTCTGTCCAATGATGGCCTCTGTTCAGACCACATACTGTAAATGTTGTCTAGAGTTCCCATGACCAGCTACCAAATTTGGAATCAATTTGTAAAAAAAAAAAAAAAAAAAAAAGTGGCTTGCACTATGAACTGTAAAAACAAACACTGTGAAAACAAGCAACTACTTATCAGTCAGTTTAATTACATATGCTCCTGAAAAATGGATGGACCATGTTGTTTTTAGTCTTTCAGCTGCTCCCGTCCAGGGGTCACCACAGCAGGCCATTCAATCCATACAACAACTTGGCACAGGTTTTACGCCGGATGCCCTTCCTGAATCAACCCTCCCATTTTATCCGGGCTTGGCACCGGCACTGCATCCAGTGCCTGGGGTTTTGGGCATTGGATGGGAATTGAACCCGGGCCTTCCGCATGGCAGGCGCGAAACATAACTGAGTTGTAAAGAGACAGAAATACAAAAATTGTTTCACTGTTCAATTATTTATGGCTGAATATAATTCATACTTTGGTATTTTCACACCACACTGACAGGTGTTAATTATCTTGTTACAGTGGCACCTGTCAGGACAGGGGGATTTATTAGGCAGCAAGTGAATAGTCAGTTGTATTGGAAGCTGGAAACACTACCTACCATAACATTGCTGCAGACCAGCATAGCTCTTAATAGAAACGTTATTCCCTAAAGACAGGGACTTCTTTCAGTAGCAAGTTCAAGGTGTTGTCCTAGCCCCCAAATTCTCCAGATCTTGATTCAACATCTGTGGGATGTGCTGGAGGTTCTATTCATTTGCACCGAACAATATACAATAATAATTACAGCTACAATATAATTTAAATGGATCCAGTAGAAATGATGTTTTCCTATATCCTATAACAGCACACCTCTGAAAGTAGTGCCTCCTGCTAGATTTTTATTAATGTATCATCATGAACACTGGACACAAATACAAGTGCACTAAAAGCATTTTAGCAAATAATGCAGGCAAGTCCAAAACAGTGTTCAAAATCATAATCCAGATGCAGCACTGAGTAATGCAAGGTTTAAAACAACGATACGCGGGCAAGGGCAAACTCATAAACAAAATGAGGAACAGAAAAGAAGAAGAGTGACGAAAGGCATGTGAAGTTGAAATGCATATATAATGAAACTGATTGTTACTTTTGCGCCAAACAAAAAAACATGATGGCTTAAATACCTAGACTAATCAGGGGGCACGCTCATGCCAGATGAAAGTTATGATCACTCGCTTTATGGAGTAAATAAACCTGAAGTGCACGCTGTAGCACTTCAAACTATAAGTCTGCTGAAAGCTGCAGCATGGACCCAAACACCTCCCCCACCCAAACCGCTGCCTTCTAAACAGCCAACAGATGGTCTTGTACCCCTGGGTAATACAGTAGATGTGAGCATGGTTTAAGAGGTCACCTCACTAGACACAGTCTGCATGGGAGGCCATGTTGTTGGCCTCTGGTGTGAGCTTCTCTGAAGCATCTCATTGTCAAATGACAGTTGTTGGCCTCTGGTGTGAGCTTGGTGTGAGTCTCCCTCACCTCCCTTCTGTGAATCTCATTGTCAAATGACAGTTTTCAGGCAGTGTGCAGGCTCTTATCCCTAATTATCCTGTTTCTGTCCTGTCACAGGTCTAGGGATGGAGGACATTGCAATGCCTTTTTTATCTTATTAGCGTCAAGATTAAGTGACACGAATATATAGAGCTATTATAAAGTTAGCAATAACAGCAACTAACTTGTGTTTGTGATATTCCATGACATTGAATGTGACTATAGGGAGATAAAGTATGATGCGCTATTCGTTAATAAATTTGTCATTAACATTGGACATTAATAAAAGCAATAAAGTACTTTAGGGTGTCCTTTTATAGAACATTGATTTCCATCACTCCACCCAGTTAATTATTTTTATATAATAGCTTAGTACATTGCATAATTCAGTTCTTCTTATTCTTGGTCACGACTTGGTCACGACTTATTGCATAAATAAAAAAACAAAACCTAAAACATGGTCAGGTCTAAGTTATTGACTTTGATTCATTGACCTTCAGGGTGGCACTCGTCAGGACCAACAATCTGTTCTGATACGGTGATACAGACATGACAAAGTACTATTAACATTGCATGTTATGACTAGTCTAAAGCCAGATTGTTTTTGTTTGTGATTCTGTAAGGGTGGAACAGATGCCACAGCTGGATTGCCAGAGAGATTCCCCCAAGACTATTGAAAAACTCCTGAAGACAGTGAGAGCACTTAAACACTGAGGGAGAAACACAGTTAGAGCTGACCATCCAAGTGCATACACATAAGAAATTCTAGATAGATCATAACAAACAGAATGTTAAAATAAATACTGTATAGTGGACCTGTTGGACTCCAATAAAGTCAGAAGGGGTTGAATTAACACTGGATATTTTAAAGTTGTCCATGTGCAAAACAATGGATCATATTTTATTGGAAACACTGATACTAAACTATGCAAAGATATTCCAAATGGTACTGTTTAACAAAAACGTGCTTAAATAAAACCAGAGAAAATACCTGTCTTTTATCTGGCACGTTTTAACATAAATCATGGGCATCTCTCTGTTCCTGTCTTCCTACTGTTTGTCCAGATAACTTGCTCTGAGATCTTACATCTACAGTAATAATTGGCTCAAACAATGTTCTATTTAATCTACAGCGTCTGATCTTACCCTTTTGATGTACAATGAAAAATAACACCTGGCCGTAATGCAATCAGTGGATCACAAAAGATGTGTGTGTGTGTGTGTGTGTGTGTGTGTGTGTGTGTGTGTGTGTGTGTGTGTGTGTGTGCGTGTGTGTATGTGTTTGTGCGTGAGCCTGGATTAGCTAGTAATTAAATAAACGTAGTGATTATATTGAGGATTACTTGGTAATTGCATTAAAGGTTGCTGCTGCAGGGAAGGTGTGCAATAAACTCCAGGAGGCTTGCTGGATGAGCTATTTTTAGAGGGTATCTCAAGATATCATTTTTGTAGGTCAGTGCTGTCGCTGCAGTTTAAGTCATGCTGGCTTCGATGCTGTTTTGGTCCAAGTACAGTGTGAGCATAAGTATGCAGTATGGTGATCGATGGTACATTACAGGCAGATGCATTAAAACAAGCCGGCGGGAAGAGCAAAGTGTGTAAGAGCAAAGAAATGTAGAGATGAACAGAAGACTGATCTGAACATCAAAAAAAAAAAACATGATGCACAATCTCATGAAGACATAAATAAAAGATCTCATGAAGACAAAAATAAAAGTGCACAAATAGCTGTGTTAGTGATGTCATACTGTAAAAGCTAGTGTACGTGATCATGAACAGGAGGTGCACAGACTGAACCAGAGCTGCACTCTGTTCATGGGACTCTGAGCCTCTGGAACTACTGTGCCCTAAACAGGGCTTTGGGGATTGGTGTGGCAGGGAGGACAGGACATGGCTTGGAGTAATAAATCTAGGATAAGAGAGTTAAAGGAGTCTGGACAGGAACATTTATGCTGCAAGGAACCAAGCACCAAGTGTCCAGAAATGTATCTTAGTGCACAGTGTATGCCAAAACTGGCTTGAAGTTGAAAGCGCCCCCTGTGCTTGAGGTATTGTGGTCTTTTTAGATTCACATCCATGTGTTTCCTTTCAGCAGAGCACTTTTACATGGGAGTGAAGATGATTGTCTTACAGTTTATTACTTATTGTTCATTGTGTAATTGTTGTTCCTGCTCCTTTTTTCTTTTTCTTTCTTTGTTTCTGCTGTCTGTTTCATAGGTCTGTTTTGTTTTTCAATCTAATGATGGCCTCTGTCACTTGTTTAGACCACATACTGTATATGTTGTCTAGAGTTCCCATGACCAGCTACCAAATTTGGAATCAAGGCGGTCTGTTTATCTCCATGTCCTGTGGTGTCATATCATCCTTACATTAAAGTTCTGTAATACTGTATGTTGTCACAGTCCATCACAAGGCAGAAAGTACACATTCTGAACTTTGCAGCTGTATTAAGAAATATTTTCATGTGAATTTATTAATAAATTACAGACTATGATTTATTACTGTACATCCATGGCCAAAAGTTTTAAAAAAAAATGACACATCCTGTGTCATGCAAACAGTAAAGCATCCTGAGACCATTTATGTGTTTGGTTGCTTTTCAGTCAAGGGACATACTCACAATTTTGCCTAAGAACACAGCCATGAATAAAGAACGGTACATAAAAAAATCTCAGAAATCAACTTCTACTAACCATCCAAGAACAGTTTGGTGAGAAACAATGATGCACTATGGAGCATGAAGCATGATGGAGGACCTTACCATAAAGCAAACGTGATAGCTAAGTGGCTCGGGGAACAAATCATCAGAATTTTGGGTCAATGGCCAGGAAACTAACCAGACCTTAATCCCCTTGACACTTGTGGCCATTCTCAAGAGGTAGGTGGACAAAAAACCCCACAAATTCTGACAAACTCCAAGCATTGATTATGCAAGAATAAGCTGCCATCAGTCAGGATGTGGCCAAGAAATTGATAGACAGCAAGCCAGCATGAACTGCAGAGGTCTTGAAAAAGAAAATATTGACTCTTTACATAAATGTAATGTAATTGTCATTAAGTCAATAAAAGCCTTTAACACATATTAATTGCTTGTAATTGTACTTTGGTAGACCATAATATCTGACAAAAATGTAAAAAAAAAAAAAAAACACTGAAGCAGCAGACTTTGTGAAAATGAATATTTGTGTCATTCTCAGGACTTTTGAGCATTGCTATACTAACCAGTGTTTCTTTGTGAGGCAAACACAAACCTATGAGGCAATCCATGAAGTCTGTGATTATTTAAGAGACAAAGAACACATTACACGTTTTTAATATCTCCAACCAAAGACCGATTGTACCTAGTGTAAGTTAGCATTATTTTTCTTGTTGTTTTGTATTTGTTTCAAAGATTTTGTATTTGTTCGTCTCTGTGTGTTAATCATATGACGTTTTTATGCCATTTTTTAAAGTAGTGTGCAAGTGTTTTTTTTTTTTAATACAAAGCTAACCTTCAACTGCATCCATCTCTGACTCTGCTACATGACAGCCTGCATTAATCATGAACTAGTGATCTGAGAGCTTCTTTCCTGCTTGAATGAGCAAGTAACCATACATCTTCTCCTGAGGCCTGTCCAGACTTACATTCCTAAAATAAACCCCAGCTGGACAGAAGAGATACACATAAAACCTTAGTAAGACAGGATACGGATGTGGGAGGAAGCACAGGTTTCTTGTCATTGTCTGCAAGAGCTGCAGTCAGTCAGACTTACATTTACGCTAATAAAAAAAAATAATAATAATTAGCTACAAGACACATACAAAGGGTCACATGATGCCCCAGTTAACAGTGTTAAATGTAATCAAGCACTTCAATGAACTGGGTTATACCACTGACTACATTTCCATACCCTGAGGAAGAATCAATCTCTAATTTAGCGAGGTGGGGCAGTGGATGGCGATGGATGTGGGGAAAACATTTTAAATTGTGTTTTTATGGCTACTCTCACATTACAAGCAACATGGTTTAATGCATTCAATTTTTATTGGTCAAATCAGATTTGAATGTCATGACGGTCCACATTCATAATTACAAGCGACTTTTATTTGTCTTTAATATTGACATGTCTGTCCAGGGGACATGCACACATTGATTTATCTTTGCTCATGTTATTTTGGAACAAGCTCAGAGGCTTTTAGCCATGATTTGTTCTGGTTTTTTTAATTATCATATATAGGGCTTAGGATTGTGCTATATAGAGTGATATATCATTTTTTCAGCACAAAATAGGCAATATGATGAAATTAATTTTAGTTTTCTTTCATTTTGACCAATTACCCAAACATGACTGAACAAAAAATTAAACAATGGGTCACATAGGCAAAGAAATAGCACAGATACACATGATCATGTGTTTTTCTGGTTGTTTTTGGATGGTTCTATGACCAAATAATTATCATAATTTGCTTATTTTGAGAGTTCTACATTTTTGCAACATTATTTCCATATTCCGGTAAATTTACCCTTTATAAAAGTACTGATAACCTTTGTTCGACCTGACATATCCAAAAACCCAAATAGTACACAGTTTGAAGTCTGAAGCCTCCCCATTAACACACACCAGCGAAGCTTCCATATACGGACTTTCTTTTCAATCGTCATTGACCTACAGTATGCTGTGTTGCTGGCTCATATTTGTGATGGGTTAATAAAACAGGTAATATTTGTTTGACCACTCATTCATTTCAAACAATGGATGCAATTTTACCAAAAAATATGCTTGGGATTTTGCTCTAAAGTACAGCAAGCAGGTAGTCGGCTCTATATGTTGCAGACCAGAAGAAGGAAGAAAACCAGACGCTTCCCTTTGGCTGTTTTAACAGCTGTTGCTAGCATCGCTATGAAATCCCTGTGCTGCCAGTGCTGACTGATATTGTCAAAAAGTTCCATGAATTCCAGGAAAAGAGGCAAAAAGTTTCATGAATTCCGAAAGGAAAAAAAAGTGTCAAGTAAAAGAGTGTGTTGAAGTACCGGATAAAGCAGATGAAGAGTTCACGACACCAAATAAGTCAAGACAACAACAGAAAAGGATGCATTAGATGTTTTAAGGAAGGCTGGTCTGGAAAATCGGCTTTAAGAGGCCGGGAAGATGAGGGAGAATTACACCTACAGTTGGCGGTAATGTAACCAAACTACTGGATTCCAATTGCCGTCAAGCTACAAAGAAGAAGAAGAGGACGAAAAATTTACTTTTATCAAGTCGCATAACCACATATCAGATATGTAACCAATCTACGACCACATATGACATCATCATCTAGAACAACATCATGTGTGTCATCTCAGCATTCCAGTTTGTAAAATTTATGTTCAGATCAATATAACAAATAAGAGACACTTTACTTTGACAAATTCCTTATGCTTGATCCTGACCACGTAAACATGAGTCTTTCATCCTTTTTCCTGTAGTAATTTGTAGGAGTAGGAGCGTCTCTGTCTAGCAGCAGCAGGGAATGGGTTCGAACATGGAATGCTGAAGTAAGATTAATATTTCTATATAAGACCATTAGTCTGTTATCTGGGTTAACATGGTGGCATGTGTTGTGTGGTCCAGCTGCCTGTTTATGTTCCCAGCATTCCATGCACAGACTTATTCTGTAGATATTTGCTTTTATTTTTACCTCTGACAATTTGAAACCAAGTGAAGAGCTGAAATGCAGAATTTGGTTCACACTGACAAGTAATCATAAAATGTGGGCGGAATCAGTTAAAGAAAATTATGAAATCTGTATCCAAACACACTTCACACAGATGCATTAATACAGCTACAGCAGTTCTGGATATTGTCACTTGTTCACTTTTATGAACAAGGATATATTTTTTTATATAATTTTTATATTTTAGGATAGTCTTTAGGATACACAAACAGAAATATGGAGCTGGGAATTTTACTGTCGTGTCTCATCTCAACACGAAGAAGCAAACACGCTGTATGTGTAATGATAGAAATGACTGGCAATGAAGATTCACTTCAAAATGTTTCAGTCTTTTATATTGTCTGTTTCTGTTTCTGATTCTGTTTTTAACAATGAAATAAAACACCATTATACAGATTTGTTAGCTATTTTAAAAGAAACATTTTTAACCTAATTAAATTAAAAATAAATCAATGTCAAAATCATTGCTGGTGTTTAGAAGGAGTGCATTATTTCATGTTTGCTTTCACAGTGCCAGACCCTGGGGCAGTACAATTAAAAAAAGCAGTTGTATGACATGAATAACAAAGCAAAGACTGAACTTATACAAATCATTAAAAATCTAATAATTTTAATTTTAACTATTTTGTGTAAAGACTACACAGTGGCTTAGAGGTTAGCACTATCGCGTTGGACCTCCAGGGTCAAGGGTTTGATTCCTGTGACGGGTCTGTGTGCATGGAGTGTGCATGTTCTCCCTGTGCATGGTGGGTTTCCCCCGGGTACTCTGGTTTCCTCCCACAGTCCAAAGATATACAGATTAGGCTAATTGATGTTCGCAAATTGCCAGTAGTGTGTGAATGAGCGTGTGTATGTGTGTGCCCTGCAATGGATTGGCACCCTGTCCAGAGTGTACTCCGCCTCGTGTCCAAAGTCTTCTGGCTCCAGGCCCCTGTGACTCCTGTATACAGAATAAAGCGGTATAGATGATTAGTGTGTGAGGGACTAATTTGGTTGAGTGGACCTTAATGCAGTGTTTCCAACTTTTATTTCTGTATCAAGGCAGCAATTTATGCAATAAATATAGTTTGCTGAATAATGGTATTGTTGCAATGCAAGGTATCACAATGCATACTAATATACGTTAAACTAAATCCAGTGCACCACTGTATGACATCTGATGTGCAAAATAGATGCTAAAAACAGAGAAACATGGTGACATTACCACAGTTCACCTCTAAGTGAATTATGTGCAGTGGAGAGGAAAATCAGATGTTTTGTGCATCCATGTTTATTGGTCCCACAGCAGACGTCTGCAATGAGAGAGATTGTAACCCCAGTATGAATGAAGTCAGGCTTTATGTTGGGTATGAATTATGTTTGGGGTCAGTTTTAAGTGAATTTAATGTATTTGTATATCACTAGTCATTGTCACAAAGCAGCTTTACAGATATGAAGGTGGCAGGGAAAAGAATGTGGAAAATGCTGACAAGCCCTGACAATCAGTGATGCGTTTACATCAGCAATGCAGACAAGTGACTGTGTCAGAGCAAAATATACAGTACCATCTGAATATTATCTAAAATGATGTAGAAGTTCAGGATTTCTTTGCCCTATGGAATCTCTTAGATAAAGAGGTGTAATTTTGCCATACATGCAAAAAGGCATACCCTGATCTGGGTGCACAGATCAGGTGACAGTCATGGTTTAACATAAACATCCATTAAACTGTTAAAAAAAAATGTAGACTTCCAACTTTATTTTGAGGACATTTACATCTTCTGTTTAATGGAAATTAATGTCCTTTTACCATTTACAATTACAAAAAAGCTACACAGTCTGTAGAGATGACACCAGGCAAAGTTTTTAACCAGGCATGTTTTAATTCAATTTAATTCAATTAAATTTTATTTGTATAGTGTTTTTAACAATTGTCATTGTGGCAAAGCAGCTTTACACAATCAAAAGAATTATTAAAGTTTGTATGGAATGTGAATGTGTATGAATCAAAATGGTCAGATAGTCCCTGATGAACAAGCCGAGGGTGACAGTGGCAAGGAAAAACTCCCTGAGATGGTAATAGAACTACAGACTCAACAGGGAACCCATCCTCATTTGGGTGAAACAGGAAGCAGGAATTGATCTGTATTCATACTGTGTGTTAGGTGGCAGGCAGTTCAGTATAACAGTTGATGTTAAATGATGTTAATATGGAGTCCAGGTAGTTATTGGAGGCTCAGGTAGACTTGTAAGAAAATCCAGTCCTGAACTATCGAGCGACTGCAGCCAAGTCAAGTCCTCAGGGAAACAGCTGTCAACATCAGTCGAGGCCAGAATAACTTTGTTAAAAGATGTTAATTATATCAAGATATTAAGTCAACAGAACTGACTAAATAAAGCATAAATACTTACAATATGGAAGTAAAAACACATAGTTGAGTGGCTCAGGTTTAAACCATTAGCTCTGCTGATGAGACAGAGGCTGATGTGGATAATGCTGATATTAAAATAACTTCATCATAAACTCATAAGTCTTTAAACTTTAGCAGTAATTATGGTTTTAAAGATTAGTTTTTAAATGTAGAGATACACTAGTTGGGGAAATTTTCAGTTAGGGCAAATTTACATGGAACTTCTTTTCCACTTCTTCAATTACTTGTTATGGCTAAAAATTGGTCTTAAGATATTTATAGCACAGCAACATATTGTGAGGTTGTCAGGAACTGTATTATACATTCATTAATTAATCTTATATATTACTTGTCCCTTGCACAGTCCAAAGACATGCAGTTTAGTGTGTGAGTGTGTGTACATAGTATATGTCCTGTAATGGATTGGCAGCCTGTCCAGGATGTACCATGCCTTGTGCCCAAAACTTCCTGGGATAGGCTCCAGACTTACACACTCAATCACACACTATGGGCAATTTGGAACCTTCAATTAGCCTAATTTGCATGTCTTTGGACTGTGGGAAAAAACAAGTGTATGTGAATGAAACCCACCAAGCATGAGGAGAACATGTAAATTTCATGCACACAGATCCAAGGTGGGAATTGAACCCAGACCCTTGAGGTGCAAGGCTGCAGTGCTACAAACTGTATTATAATAATAAAATTAAGTAATGACAATTCCACCATGCAAAGTGAAGCCTTTTTAGAGGCTCTGAAGACTTTTTTTTATTTCTCTTAATTTATTATCAGTTGATTTAGCATTGAACTACTCACATTGTCTATATTGAGCCAACTGGTACTAGATCATGGGCACTTAACTCCAGGGCTGGGGACCTCCTGTCTGGCACAAATGTATTTTTTTTCCTACTCTTAACATACCTGGGCCAGCTCATTAAGAGTGTAATTAGTAGTAATTAGCTCCGCGTGATCAGTTGACTCAGATAGATTATCAATTAGATTAGTTTATTCATGTGTGTCAACAGTAGGAAAACTTCAACTATAAAAAAAACAGGAGGTTTTGAGAACGTGGAGTTAAGAATCTCTTTAGATGTTGTTAGGATAATGCCTATCCAATTGGCAGGTATTGGATTTGTCCATCCCCACTGTGGATCAATGATCTTTTATCTCTCTGAACCAATTGAGCCTATTGCAGCACCAGATAGTATTACTCTGACTGCCAAATTAATGTTACTGAAACGGAGTGAAGCAAAACCTTTGATCTCAGAAATTGAGCTTTTTTCCCTTTAGATGATGAGACTATATTTTTATCTGATCTCAGTTCACCCTTTCTCTACATGGCTATCAATCTTATAGTGATCTATAGGTTTTATCAAGTAGCGGTAAGAATAAAGTGATTTGTATAATTTTTACTTCAAGATTAATTGTAGATATACAGCGCCTTGAAAAAGTATTCATACCCATTAAACTTTTCCACATTTTGTCACGTTACAACCAAAAATGTAAATGTATTTTATTGGGGTTTTATGTATTAGACACAAAGTGGCACATAATTGTGAAGTGGATGAAAAATAATAAATGTTTTTCAAAATTCTCTACAAATAAAAGTCTGAAAAGTGTGGTGTACATTTGTATTCAGCCTCCTTTACTCTGATACCTTTAACAAAAATCCAGTGGAACCAACTGCCTTCAGACATCACCTAATTGGTAAATAGAGTCCACCTGTAAGTATTTAAATCTTGGTATGAATACAGATGTTCTGTGACACCCTCAGAGGTTTGTTAGAAAACATAGTGAACAAACAGCATCATGAAGCCCAAGGAACACACCAGCCAGGTCATGGATCACTGTTTAATCCAATACCTGAAAATGGAAAGTGGACGGCACAACTGCAAACCCACCAAGACATGGCCGTCCACCTAAACTGACAAGCACTCTGGAGGGGCTGCAGAGATCCGCAGCTCAGGTGGGAGACTCTGACCACAGGACAACTATTAGTCATGCACTCAACAAATCTGGTCTTTATGGAAGAGTGGTAAGAAGAAAGACAAAAAGCCATAAGAAGTCCTGTTTGCAGTTCCACAGGCCTTGTCACAAATTGAAAATGGGACTTCTTATGGCTTTCTTTTAACAATGGCTTTCTTTTTGTTTGAAGATCAAGGGGTATGAATACTATACATTATTATTTTTACATAAATTATACTTTCTCATTATACAACCATTAAAATACTTTTAGTTGTATTACATTAACAGTAAGAAAGGAATTAGTCTGTAATTCAAACATAGGGCGGTGTGAGTTCATGATAAGCTAATAACCTCACCACAGATTATAACAGACAAGTAACCTGTTTTGAAACATGTTGTGATGGTTAAAGCTTCTGATGTAATACAGACACTAAGAGATTTAATAAGCTGAAGCTCAGTTTATTGTACTAACAGAGCTGTTCATATGTGCGTGCATGCTGTCATTTTAAATTACGCAGGTTCTTTTAATAAAATAATATTAATCACAGATCTAGGGGAAAACAATCATGAATCTTGAAGGGTGGAGGGGTGATGATTTGGGCTTGTTTTTTCAGCCACGGGACATGGACACCTTGCATTCATTAAATCGACCATGAACTCCTCTGTATACTGGAGCATTCTAGAGGCAAATGTGAGGCCATCTGTCCGACAGCTAAAACTTAGCTGAAATTAAGTGAATGCTCAAAAACCTCAATGAAGCAATGATGTAAAGAATTATGGACTCACTTCCTCCACAATAATGTGATACACTGAAACCTACAGAACACTATTTTATGTTTTTGCCAAAAAAATTTTTGGCTTCATTTATGTTACATACATAATGGCATGGTGAAATGACATTAATTGTCTGTGATTGTATTTATATAATACTAAGACCCACTATGACCAGATGATTTTTATTTACGTTCTCCACGAAAACGCATAGAATTAAAAAGGGGGGGGGGGGGTACTAACTTTTGACTGTAACTAGTTATTCTAAAGGGAAATAATTTAAGGTTGGAAATTATAATAATAGCTTATTATGACTAAATTATGCATATCGATGCAGAAATGGCATGTCGTATTTTGTATTATCGGTACCCTTTTCACCCAACTAGGATGTGGCCCAAACATTCGAAAACTCTAAGTGTACTAGTTGTTGTTAGTCTTGGGACCGACACTGCATCCAGTGGCTAGAGTTTGGGAAATGAGTGGGAATTGACTTTAGACCTTCCACAATGGTAGTTCAGTGGTAGGTTTCTCACCTGCCGTGTGGAAGGCCCGGTTCAATTCACACCCAATGCTCAAACCACAGTCACTGGATACAGTGCTGGTCCCAGGCCTGGATAAAACCTGTGCCAAGTTGTGTGCAGATCAGATGGTCTGCTGTGGTGACCCCTCAATGGCCCCAGCTGAAAGGCGATATAAAACAGCAATTCTCTTGGTGGTGTCACAGGCATTCATCGCCGAATGTAACAGTAGGCAGCACCGCTACGGCACAAACAGGTATGTCAGGATCTGCATGTGGGCTAGTTGTTTATAACGCCACATTTGTCTGTTTTGCAGTTGTCCTGATTTGTAGAATTTGTAAATATTGTATAATCATGTTGTATAAATCTTGTATAAAATTAAGTCATATGAGCAGCGACATCAAGCCTGCACCACATCTTAATCTTAACTGCTTCTAAATAGTTTTCAGTCAGTTCTTGAGAATAGCAAAGTTGGTGTCATAACACACACACACACACACACACTTACTTTACACATAACTTCACCCAGTAAAACATGATGAGTTTATATATGAAACACCTGCATGAGGGAAGAGAACAGAAATAACCTTTTGTGTTAAGAAATAACCTTCTGTTTAAAGTCAAAGCTTAAAGTTACACAAAGGTCAAGATTGTAATTTATGTCTGTTATATTAATGTCTTAGTTAGAAATTCTCAGTACAACTATAATGCATACTTGCTTTTTCCCCTAATTGTGCAATGATTCTAGCCTGACACTGACTCATCATAAGAGTATCGATGTGAAACTACTTTTAGAAATGAACTCTTGACTTCATTAATTGACTGGTTTTGTTTAAGCACACGTCAGGCTAACTAGTGTACTATCATATACTGTAGCTAAGTGTTCAGTTTCCTCCACAACACTATAGGTCCAACTTATTTAATTTAACTCTTTGTTTGAATATTAAACGTACCATTGTTGTCCAACTTCTGTCTATTGAGGGGTGTTTGTGTTTGCTCTTTACATATCTATATCTATAATAGAAAATATTGTCAGAAAGGAACTGATGCAGAATATAAATGCAAAAAAACGTTTACTGAGCATACAGTAAATCAGAGCAAGGCAGACAATGCAAAAACCGTAAGCAAGAGCATGGTTAAAGCAGTCAGAGGGTCAGGTCGTATACAAGCAGAATGTCATATAACAAGCAAAGAGCAAAATCTAACAAGATAGCAAATCCAGAGAAAAAACAGAATGATGGTATGCAAGCAAAAATCTTGGTAATGTGAGTCACTAGAATACAAATTCTTCACAAGTTCATGGTGTGAGTGTTAAATGGGTGCTTGAATGGGTGATTAGTAACAGGTGTGGATTAGACCTCTGGTGAATAGGATGGGATCAGGTGGGCTGTTGGGAATTGTAGTTCAAGGTGGCCATATTTGTGCAGCTCCAACAGGAAGGAGGGCAAAGACTGCTATCAGACAGTGCCTGTATCCCAGACTGTACACAAGAAAGGCTATGCCATGCTTATACGGTTTTCCATAGATACACATGTGAGGAGCCCATCTCAGGTCTCTATTCTCAACTGTGTACCACATACTGTAGACGAAGTCAAATCCAGATGGATAAAGATGGACACGGATGAGCCCATAGTGTCCTATTATCTCATATCATTATTTACATGCTGCTTAATTAATATGCCAACATAATAGTAAGGAAAAACATCAGAACAACATGGATCATGGATCCAAAGGATGGTTTTTAATTAAACTATTGTGAATTAGAATACTACCTACTACCTATAGACAATGCAAATAATTTATGTTTAAAAAATTTAATTATACAGCAGCGGCATCTCTAGTAGTGCCCAATAAAATCAGACAGGTAGCAGACAGGAATATAGAGAGCCAACTTTGGAAAAGGCCTGAGAAAATTCCTTAAGCTTTTAAAAAGCACTCTTATTCCTGCTTCTGTGAAAAACTTGGTAACTTCACTGACCTTGATTTGCAAGATAAAATTTACAACAATGAAAGAAAATTCTTTCTTTGAACAAAAATAAATTTTATGTCATAAACCAAGGTCAGTAAAGTACAAAATACCTACCTTTATTGAGGTACTGATACTGGCACTGACACAGTTACCAAATGCTGCTATTTGCCAATTAAGTGTTAAAACTTTTGTGGGACAATGGAACAATCAACAAGCTGTGTCTGAGTAGAAACGTGTGCAGAACCTTAAAGAACTGTTACTAAAGCATATTCAAGCCCTGGAATAGTGCCAGAACCCAAATCAAGCCTTTCTTCCCTCACGACTTGTCCCCTGTCAGAGTTGCTCAGATCCTTATGTTCGCCCACTTGTCCTTCTTTCAATAGATCAGCTTCAATAACGAACTGGTCACTTGCTGCCTAACACAGTATATCCCACCCCTTTACACGTGCCATTGTAAGTAGATATCTCCTGATGCCTTATGTTGTGCCCGTGCCAGAATCGTATATAGAATCCTCTAGACTGCTATACATGCGTGCCAGATTCATCCTGATGCTTTGCTTCTACTCGGAGCTTCTACACTTATGACTCACTTTCTGCTGTTTGTGGATGGCCTTAAATGAATGCTGTAAAGAATCATGTCTTCCTCATGTCATCTTGGGGAGATTTTCCCTGCCATAATCAGCTCTGTTTTTAGGGATAAACTTAGAAGTAACTAATTTATACCTGATATGTATAGATTTCTGTAAAACTGCTTTGTGACAATATCCATTTTAAAATGCACTTTACAGTTGCTTGCTTCAATGGAAATTCTCACCTGGATACTGGAGGTTTTTACCGTCTACTTGAAGCTATAATAATACAGAGTGATTCTCATACTGAGCATCTTTTCATCTTTGCCTGTTGAGGTGTAATGATTTATAATCCCATTATAGAGATGGTGTCACCCAGAGGATGATGGGTTCTGGGGAGATCGATGAGATTTGTAGAAAGGCTTTCTTTCATCTTAGAACAGCCTTCTTACATTTCAGAAATATTGCTATGATAATGTATAATGTCAGTACCTGGTCCAAAAAAGCTAGTTCATGCTTTTGTTACCTCTAGGTTGGACTGTCTGGATGTTCCACTAGCTGCATAAAGCCCAGAATGCAGCAGCCCAGTGTCCTTTCTAGAACCAAATGATATGATCACATCACCCCTATCTTATCCACACTGCACTGGATCCCAGTAAAACATTGCATTGATTGTATTTGCTACTATTGACCTATAAAGCACTGAATGGCCTTGCACCACATTATCTTTGAGCTGAATTGAATTAAGTTTCTTTCTCATATTGTCTCAGGGAGTAACACCTGATTCCACTTGCTTAATCAGTTCCCTTTGGTCTCTAATCAACTGCTGAGCGTCCCTCCTATTCGACTAGAATTAAAGCTTATTACAGATGAAATTGAGAATCTAGATGCTCTAGTTTCTTACACAAAATTAGGCGGGGGTCAATCCATCGCAGGGCACACACATATACACACTCACATGCTACCGGCGATTTGGTAACGCCAATTAACCTAATCTGCATGTCTTTGGACTGTGGGAGGAAACCGGAGTACCCGGAGGGAAACCCACCAAGCACGGGGAAAACATGCAAACTCTATGCACATAGACCCGAGGAGGGAATCTAACCCAGACCCTGGAAGTGCAAGGTTTTTTTTTCTGAATCTAAATTTCTACTTCCTCAAAAAATTATGATTTTCTTGGTCCATTCCAGGTTTAAGAAGCAACTCTAGTCCAGCATTAATCCATATTATTATTATTATTATTATTATTATTCTCACTAATCCACAGTGGTGCATGTGCTTTAAATTTAGTCTATAGTGTAATTTAGCTCAGGATAGTCTGGAAGTTATTTAAGGTAAGTTGCAGAATGCATTAATTAACTATTTTGGGTTAAGGCCTACTCCCATGTTTAATTTAAAGCCTGTCGGAGAAACCACCCATGAAATATAATCCATGATCAGGTTTACCACATTATGCTAGCTAAATCCAGTGAGGCCTGATCCTCCTCATGTGTGGCTTATTGCTCAGTTGCTGTTGACGGCATTCAACAAATTCAGGTGTGTTTAAGGTAATTTTGCTCCAAAGTCCGAAATAAAATGCTGTGTTTTTGTTTGCTTGCTGTATCTCTGATTTTTCATTTCCTCATCACTCAGCTGTTTGGATGATAAAACGTGTGAAGTAGGCAATGCCCTTATAATCTATCATAAAGAGGGTGTTTCCTGGATACAAGCCATAGACACACGATGATGTTTGCGCACAATGAATGGTTCCACCCTCGACGAACAGGCCTTACAAAATGTATGCTCAACCAGTGTTTCTCATGGGATTTATTTGAGAAATGCAGAAAGCACCGTCCTTTGACTAAATCACACAAACCAGGAATAATAAGCCTCATTTTGTCTAGTTACTCTCTAGATGTTCCACTAGCTGCATAAAGCTCCAGTTAGTCCATAATGCAGCAGCCAAGTTCTTTACTAGAACCGAAGGATATGATCACATCACCCCTCTCTTATCCACACTGCACTGGATCCTAAATGACCAATAAATCACTGAACGGCCTTGCACCACATTATCTTTGAACTGAATTGAATTGAGTTTCTTGCTCATATTGTTTCTGGGGGTAACACCTGATTCCACTTGCTTAATCACTTTATTTTGGTCTCTAATCAGTTGTCAAGTGTGCATCCTATGCCTGGAACTAAAGCTTATTACAGATAAAATTAAGAGTCTAGATCCTCTAGTTTCTGCTACAGTATTTGTTTCTCCCTTTTATTCCTGTCATCTAAGTAATTAGTCCCTATTGTTTGCACAGCTCTTTGACTAAATTACAAAAAACATGGATAACAATAATAATAAGCCTCATTTTAGGACTGCTGAACTTACTGTGTTTGGAGTTTATGAGATCAATCATGATCCTACTGTGTATTCACTTCCCCAGCACATTCACTAGACTTTAATTCATTACGAAAACTGCAGGGACTTAAAGGAATGTTGGAACTTAAGTGTTTAAATGATTGATCGCTATTTTATTTCTAGTGCTAATTACTTTATAATTTACGCTTTCAGATATTGATGCAATTGTAATTAGTGAATGAAAATAAAAGTAATTCCCTTGTATTGAAATAAAACATTTAAACAACTTTAACGACTACAAATAATAAAACTTTTATGCTTAGCCAGGAGTAAATAGGAACATTTCTAGGATGATTGGTACACAGGCCATCTTTTAATGACTGGATCAGAGGTAAGTGCAGTTCGACAGAGATTTATGGCAAACAACACAAACACAGAAGGCAAACTCGTTAACCGGGAACATGGAATAGTCAGGGGATGTGCAAACACCATGAACAGGGCTCGGCAAGAATCAGAGTCTGTGAAACTGGATATAAGGTCTGTAAGAGGAAAACAAACACCAATAAGCAGGTTTGGTGTGGATTTGTACAATAGACACAGAGTTTATACCTCGCAGTGTGTAATGTGAACCAGGAGTGCACAAACAGAAATCAAGTGAGTGTGAAGGTAAGAGAGTATAAAATGACGCTTTGTAGACCATACTGTACTCTGGGATTTGGGATTTGACCACAAATTCAGTGTGAACGTCACATTTAATACCAGTCTATAAGTTTATTAAATCCTCTTGAGTATAACAGTAAGTCAATAAGGTAAAGAAATCAAAGGCTAAGTAAATCTAAAATGGTTACTCTTTTATTTATGTCTGATAGCTGCTTTACCCTGGTCATAATCATAGAGTCAGGGTATATCACAGCAACACATGGTGGGAGAATGAACCCAGTCTATTGCATGGCACCATTTTCACACTCATGTTCACACTCATTCACACCTAGGGACAATCTCATGTAGCAAAGGAAAACCCAATACGCAGGAAGAAGATACAAAACTCCATACAGACAGTAACCTGAGCTCAACCCAAGACCCTCAAGCTATGATGTGACAATATTTATTGTGTGTCTATAGTGAAATAAAAGGAACGGGTTAGGTATAAGAGTGAAGTGTGAGTCTCGACTTATCAACAGGTCCCTGGAATTTAAGGGGTTAAGCAGTGCTACTATTTATTAGGTTTTGTATTTTGTTAGACTCTATATTATTGTATCTTCTTGATAAAAATCTCTCAGTTCATCTCTGTATGACCTTTCAGTGGAAGGAAATGTGATCAGCGTTCAGAGAAACCTTACCCCACTCAGAAACACCAGCTGCTGTCCATGGTATGTGCGCTGAGAGCCTCATCATGCATAGCTTTCAGGTTTGCTGAGAGAAACAAACAACCAAGAAAGCAAATGAGCAAGAGAGGTGAGCTAATTGGAGACAAGAGACGAGATGGGCTAATTGGAAGAGAATGCTGATCATGTAATGTTCAGCAAAGCGTGGTCTATGTTGGTCTCATTCTTGTTAGATGTTTGTGAGCACTTGCCCTTTAGGTAAGTGCAACGCTAAGTAGGGTGACCTATTTACAGTATGATCTAAGGGGATCGTGTGTGTGGAATATTCTCTCTCGAGTGACACCGCAATAAATCACCCCACCAGTCAACGGAATTGAAAAAAAAAAAAAGAAAAGTCGGCTCTACTTAAGTTTTCTGGACCAGTGGAGTGCTTTCTTGTTTACTCCAAGGCATGTTTGAACCTATGGCACTATCAGCAGAGGGACTCAAAACACGCTATACTCCTTTGAGATCCACTAAATGCCTTGGGGTCTTGAGAAAAGGATTGTTTGGATACTCAGGGATTAATATGTAATAACATTTAAACTGATTATTGGCACAAAAATCAGTCTTAGTTGGTTGATATTTGGGTAAAACTTAATGTTTATATTAGGCTTACATCCAGTACATAATGCATGTCCGTGAGTCTGTAAACTATGAGTAAAAACAACTAACTGAAAGAAAATGTGAATTATGTTTGCACTGGATGAGCTGATATAATCATTAATAATGATGACTCAGTATTATAAATTATTGCATTTTTAATATTTAAAACTTTCAACTAAAGAAACTATTCTAAATTTGTTTGTAAACATTTATGATTTGAAAGTAAATGTCAATACACAAAGATTTTACTAGGAACACCTGTATCCTGAGGATTAACACAGCTGTCCCTTCAGTTAATTTTCACATCAAACATCCGCATTAACAAAAATGTGATCTCTGTGACTTCAGCCGTGGCCTGGTGGTTGGTGTCAGATGGGCTGATTTGAATATTTTAGAAACTGCAGATCTCCAGGGAATCTCACTCACATCTGCGTGTAGAGTTTGCACAGAGTGGTGCAGAAAACATCCTGTGAGCGGAAATGCCTAGTTGATAAGAGAAGAATGAGAATGGTCTGAATTGACTATACAATGGTAACTTAGTTAAGCACTCTTTACAATCATGGTGAGCAGAAATGCATCTCAGAATGTTTTCTTTCTTGTGATGTTTGATGTGAACATATGATTGGCTGATTAGAATATTGCATGAATGTGCAGGCGTACAGGTGTTCCTAATAAAGTGGATTTAAGTGTGGAGTGTATGCGCCTTGTAAGCTGTATGACATTGTATGTGTAAAGACAAGGACAAACCTTTCATCCTATGAATGTCTTATCTGGGCCTTTAACGATAAGGAAAACAAAAGACTTTTCTTTACCTTCATATCTAAGGTTAAATTATTGTTAGTTCAAAGACATGTGACAAAGTAGTAACTGTGCGCTGGTATACTTGGCTTAGTAGAGCAAACTGAGCTTAGTGTTAGTCACAAACGACTATGCAACTGTACAACTGGAGGATTTGGTGTAATGTGGGAACATTTATGTTGTTTCACAGGAAAAACACATGCACTGCTTTGTAAAACCCAGGCATTTAGGTGCTGATATCTGTTTCTGTTTAAAATACCGTTAAAGAACAGTACAGCAAATAAATCCTCACACACTGTATATTTATGCTTTAGCGCTCAAGGATTTCTGAAGTTGCTGGCCCTGATGTGTACACAGAAATAAATCCTGTTGCCTGCAGTCTCGCTCTACCGTAACTAGTTCTGTGGCCTTCTGCATGACCTCTGCTACTGGACTGTAGGCTGTGCTTTCCCCAAAGACACTTGCCATGTTTATCTGAAAAATCCAAATGTTAGCTGACTACTTGCATTATTCAGAACTCATTTGTATTTCATAAGGATGTAATGCATAATGAACACAGCTACAGGAAATGTATGATATATTTCATATATTTATAAATCGTATATATTTATGAGAATGCTGTTTTGATGAAGCCCTACCTCTGCATGTGGCTCCGGTGGTTAATAATGAAGCTACGCTTGTCCAGGATTATTGACATTCCTGCAGCAGATTCTGATTAATCCAGTTCACCACACACACTGTTCTTACGTAATATACTATAGCGGTGGATCTCCTCATTTTGTATACGAGCCACACTATTGGTCAAGCCAGTTTCTTTTGTCTGGGAGTCAGATCAGACTAGACCAGACCAGATCAGGACGGACAGACAGACAGACAGACAGACAGACAGACAGACAGACAGACAGATAGATAGATAGATAGATAGATAGATAGATAG
>JAOVVB010236490.1:0-23061 GCA_028570985.1 Heterobranchus longifilis | reverse complement strand
AGTTTCCTGAGCATTGCGTGAATGGGTACCGGCAGCAGCCATCTTGCTTGTTTATGCCCACAGACTGTGGGGAGGAGAGACTGTGGGCCAGAGTCTCTCCTCTGTCAATCATCATCTTAAACCCGCCTCATATGAGATAAACGGTTGTGATTGGATCTACACGTTTTTAGTCGATTGGAAATCTGTTTGCATGGCATGGAGGCCAGACTGATGCAAGTGAATGAAACACGAACTTTGCAGATAGGTCTGGTCCCCAGACTAGCTCTTTCATCTATAGGTGATTGAATTTTAATTAGAATCAAAAGGCATGTCAAAAACCCAAATTATTTAATTAAATATTAAATACAACCCAGGCGGAAAATAACTAAAATTGCATTTTTATGGTTAAACGGAGTAAATGTAAATTTGAAATGACTGTATCTAGGTAACTAGATTAGTTTTTGGGATGGACATTTTTCTTAGATCAAATGGAAAAAATATCAGTTATGACATACATTTATTGTGTGAGGCAGAGCTTTGTCTAGTGAACAAAGACTTTCTTGAACAAAAACATTTCTCTCTTTCTTACATGTTTCTCACAAACTGTAGCATCAACCTTGTTTTGCAACTGCCCAACAGAAATGATTTCAGCCATTACAGAAGAATGTGCAATCACCGCATTTTCACATTTTCTGGTATTGTTAAAAATAAAGGGAAAAAAAACATTAACTTGTGAAGAAAGTCTGCCATGGTGTTTTTCTTTTGACAAAAGACAGCCTTACCCTGTAAATGAGTTTCTCCATGTTGAGATGGCGAGCCATCAGCACTGAGAATGTGTACCACTGTTCAACGGACAAGGAGCAGAAGGTTTCTAAGATGGCCACATCTGTCTCTTTCATGTGCACGGTTTCTGTGGAGCTGCAGTGACGCAGGTTGACCAACCAGGACAGGATCTGTTTCAAAAGCATTAAGAGAGTATGGAAACAGTTAATACTGGCAACAGGATCTTTTCACAAATGTGTGGGGACCGTTTATACATTATATTGAAAATGCTGATTTGAATGATGTGCTTGCCTAGGTAGAAGAGACATAAGATAGGTGGATAGGTAAAATGTTAAGTGTTAAATTGGTAAGAAGGGAACCCTGAATTTATGGTTTTATTTTTATTGTTTTACATTATTTGTTTACTTTTTTCTTCAGTTTTGCCTGTTTGTTTGCTTGTTTTTTTGTTTTGTTTGCTGTTTTATATGTCGTGTGTATGTGTGTGTAGGTGCGTATGTGCATTTGTGTATGTGTGTGTGTGTACATATATATATATATATGTGTGTGTGTACTTATGCATGTATGTGTGTATGCATATGTGTATATTTGCAGAGAGCATTTGAGATATGCACTCCTCATGCTTACTTTTGATGTACTATAAGTCTGCCCTGAGAGATGTGTACTGTCAACACTAAATGAAAACCAATAAATATAATATTTAAATAAATAATGGCAACAGAAGCACAGGAGAAGGTACGTCATGCATAGAACTACAGAGAGACATGAACATGATCCATGCTCTAATTGTGCATTTACATCACTGATATCAGATTCCTACTTTCAAACTGTTCACCTGAGGCTTTATGTGGAAAATGGGCTCCTAAATACCTGTGCTCGTGTGGCATTTTAGAACCTGGTGGGTTTGATTTCTCATCCATTTAGTGAAAACAACATGTATTATGTTAGAGGACAAGTAAATCCTGCTGCTTTCTTGCAAAGAACGGCAATAATGGTGTGCAATCAAGCATACATGCTGAGGCAATGGTGACAATTTTTGAAAGAGGAAAACAATGAAAAGACAAGTGTCATTCAAACAGGTTTTTCAAGTTGGCAATCATGGAAATGTGTTTGTTCCAACTGAAGGGATGTGTATGAGTTACATAGGTCAGCTACTGTACAACCACATCTAGTGTTGTTATTTTAGCTGTGTAGTGTGCAGACAATAAGGCCTTAAGTAGTAAGTAGTTGTGCCGTTTACATGGCACGCACCGCGCCACCGCTGGAGCGATCATTTTGCTGTCTGGTCTATTTTTTCCATGTGTCACGAGCAAATCTGGCATGAAAACACACTGATAATCTATTATAAACCATGTAAAACACATGATAAATAATCTGATTCTGATAAATGATCAAATATGCATCCTCTGTGTGCCAAGCCTTTTGATTTTCCTGCCCCTCTCCCTGCTGTTCCTGGAGTTTACATTCGCCTGACATTTCATTCACTATATTTATTAGAAATAACCTAGTGTCACATGTCACTGCTGGCAGAATTGCTTGTTGACCGGCACAGAAAAATGCGCTTCCGATGAAAACAGCCAGGCTACTGCTCGCCACTGATCTTGGCACTTCTCAGCAGGTCTGTGCCTGATGAAAACCTGGTGTAATGTGTTACCACCTGCTGATGAACTCTTTTGCAGTGCACTGCTCTGGGGAAATGGTCCATGTACAGTGGCTAGCCACTGAAATATTTTGAATAGGGTTGCAGTTCAGTATCCATTGTACTCTAAAGGCAACAGTTTATTTATTTTTAAGCCTGATTTAAGCCTGAATTATTATCATAATGTGTACAGCTTCTATTTTTTTATAATTATAATTCATATAATTTTCAGTACTATCATGTGTACAGCTCATTTCTGCATATACTCACATCATTATTATCATTATGCGTACAGTTGATTTTTACATTCACGTTTTTATACATAGTGTGTACAGCTTATCTTTGCATTTTTTTATGTAGTTTTCCTGTTGTATAAACTTGTGTTACTGCACTGTACTACTCTTTGTGCCTCTGCATATTGTCCCCCGGGGATAAATAGTGTTTTGCATTTGTATTGGATTTACTGTAAGCTGCAGCATGTAGCATCAGCCTTTGGTATAGGCTAAAGAGGCCTAATGAAAAAACAATACAATGATCTCACATAACATGTTAGTTAAGAAAGGGGAAATATGGCATGTCTAGGGGTATGTCTTTTCAAGAGAATAAAATATGGACCGTGTTTCACACTATATACTGTATGTGGATACATACTGAGGATGTCCCTGGCTCACCTCTAAATTGTTGTTTGGTAGCGTGGTTTTCATCAGGAGGCGGAGAGCATTTGGATCAAAATCCATGTGTTGCTGAACATCTGCAACAAAGGCTGATTTATTCCTCAGCATCTCACCGACCATCACCACTCCTGGGAAATAGAGTGATACAAGAGCATGTTGAAAAGTATATTTTTTATTATGACACTGATACAGTGTATTGTTTTTGTTGTTTTATATCGAACCAGTCTTTCTACTTTCATTTCTACAATGGTGGAAACTCCACAAAAACAGAATTTATTTTGCTTTCAGTTGCATTTTTTATTGAATTCTCAAAGTAGGTGTGCATTGTTTCTCAATGCAGTAGGCTACTGTATACCAATTACATTGCCTGCTATAGAAGAGGTGGACCAGCTGCCTTAGGGTCTGTTCAGATATAGCTTTCTTTTTTTAATTGCCAATTGCCAATACCTGTTTTACACACACACACACACACACACACACCCCCACACACACACACACACACGCACACACACACACACACACACACACACGCACACGCAAAAACAAGCTACACCTGGCTGCTGTTTTGGCAGAGGACACCATCAGAATCTGAAAAAGTACAGCGCTGAATGACATTCACTGTTTACGCAGCCAGCCAGTCACAGTGAATGAGACACAGATTTAATGTTCACTAGAGCAAGAATCACAGACAAAGTGACAGTGGAGAAATTGGCCACTGTAGTAAATTATTATTGTTAGATAATCCAGCAACAAGCAAAGGTGGCATCAGACACGAGTGAGCGACAGGTGAGCTGAAATGAGCAGCCTGTTGCTATGGAAACAAGGTTTGTGATCTGCTTTTTTTTCTACTGATAGCACACCAGGCATGGCCATTTTAATACAAAAGTGGCCGCAGCCCTGAATCAGAATTTTGAACAGTACTTTTGAATCACAATTAACTCCTTTTTTTTTTCTCCCCAAAATTGATATATGTTAGTTTTTTGCAAATGGATGATCTGTATATCATTTTGGATGTAAACGTTTCTTCTCTCATATGCATCCATCCTTTTCATCATTCATAATTAGCCAGCCAAGAAATGATATACAAAACAAAAAAAATCAGCAGTGAGAAGTACAATCTGTGTGGTGGGAAAAATAGGAAATGAGGGGAATATTTGGTAGGTCTATTGTAAAACAGTGTAGTAGTGGTGCAGGGATGTATAATATCATGTTGTGAAATTCAGCAATGCTTGTGATACAGAGAAATGTCTCACCTGGGGAGGTGATGTTAATGTTGAAAGAGCTCAGGCTGCTGGTGTCCAAACCTTGAGTCAACACAGAGGACCTGTAAACACACACACACAAACAGATACTCAGTAAATCAAGAATACAAAAAAATATTTCTTAAGAGGAAACTTTGCCTTTATTTCAATAAAATAAAATGTTTCCAGACGTCTTGCAGGCTAAATGGGCTGAGGTGAAAATTCAGTTAAACCAACACAAGGAAACTTTGCCTATTGGTCCCAAACGACAGCAAGAGTAACTGTCTGATTTCGCAATACTCTCAAATCCTAGGAGGTGAGTTCTGTAAAGTGCAACAGCTTATACAAAACGGATAAGAGAGGTACAAATCTAGACCAGGGTTACTCAACTTGTTTTAACCAGAGAGGCCAGGAGGCAGTTAAAAAACAAACATTAATAATATTTGATCAGATAAAATGAATAAACATGAAAAGGCCCATAACTCATCTTTCTTTCAAATTAACTGACTTATTAACTAAATTAAAGGATTAGGCCTATATGACAGATAACGCATACATTTTACTGAGAAGAGTCGTACAACATTAAACATGGCTGGAACCTCTTCCATCATGCAATTACTCAAATGTTGGAATGATTCATAAACATAAGCTTCTCCTACCAAGGACAGAATCCAAAGCATATTTAGCCCGGACCTCTGTCTGGTTGTCCCGGGGATGCCAAGTCATTTTCTTATAAACAAGCTCTATTTTTATGCTTTTTTAATGCACTCTGCCACTTTATTTGCATTCAAAGTACCCTAAAGTGAGTATCACTGATCTAGACAATGGTGAGAGCAGCATTCTCTGTACAAAGTGCTGCTCATTGCTGTGAAAACCGTTGAAAGAAAAACTTTTAAGAAGGAAGACAATGCTGTACCAGTTTGACTGGACACTGTAGGTTGTAGGGTCTCCGATGACGGCCTGGAAGATGGCTTCGGTCACAGAGGTCGTGTTCATCATCAGACTCTCAACCATTACCTGCAGGCTGGGTAGAATAATGTCACACAGCTGACCGGGATCAATGGCGACGGCCCACATCAGCTGACGCACAAACTCTGTTTTCTCCAGGGCACACACCTAAAAACATCAGCACCAAGTAAGTTTCTGGTCAAATAGTAGGACATACTTTGCTTATATCATATATAAATAATCAGATTTGTGGTTGGTTATGTATATGTACTGTATGTTACACATTTTTGCATATACACGTTTTAGTGTCATGTCTCACTTTTTTCTCATGTTTTTGTATATTTTGCTAATGCTGCTCATTGCTGTTTTTATTGTATGTATTGCATGTGTCAAACATACTGTTTGTAATGCTTTGCATTTGAATTTTATCTCACTTTTTTAGGTTTTTGTGTGTTTTGCAAATGTTGCTCATTGTTTTTTTTATTATATGTACAGCCCTTTGAAGTAAAACTGAGTAAAACATTGAATACTTGAGATTTATGATTTGTAGCTTTTTTTGGCACTGGCAATAAACAATAGCTTTTAGCATTTAATCAAAAACATATCACTGTTAATCTACAAGAAAACATTTTGTTGAAAGTGTAATCAAAGTCTAGTCAGTGGTGCTGTTGTTGCCTATTCAGCAAAATATAGCTGCAACATGAACTGCAGCTATATTTTGCTCCAATTTTACCACTTTCAAACAACACAGTGTCATAACCACAACATAGCATGACCACCCTAATAACACTGCAGGGACACTTTTATCATAGGCACATACAGTAGATATGAGTGGGTCTCAACTCTGACAACAGTAGTGTCATGTTGTATAGTTGCTGCTCTCATCTCTGGCTCTCTGAAACTCTGTGCCACGATGTCCGTGCCGAACCTCTGTGCCACCGTCACCAAACCGGTAGACATAACCTTATATTTTTAGGTTCATAAAATGAAATATTTCATGAAAATGTAAGATATTACTACAGACATTCCTGTAATCTTATGCAACGTTTGCTGTATTAGCCATGTGTTTACTACGTGTTTATTTGAGATCCGATCACAAGTGGTCCCTCAACATGCATGTGGAGACGCAGTCTAATGCCAAGTCCACCATAAACCATAAACAGAGATACAATCTTTTTTTTTTTTTTTTTCAAGAGGCACCTTGTATTTAAAAAAAAAAAAAGTGTGTTTGGTGTATAAGTTTGGTGAAAGTTAGGTATGGTTTGCACTTTTCTAATCCCGATAGAGGAATTCACCATTTTTAATCATTTTTGTAATATTAAAATAAAAACAAAACTTATTCAAATAATTATTTTGTCGTTTGTCGTATGTTTTTAAGTAGGCGATATCACCCAGCCCTACTTCTAATTATAATGGTGCTTATTAAAACACTCAATGTACATTTCGCAGTAGTTTTCAGACATTCTTTCCTATTTAAATGAATGTTGAATGTGTGAAAGTGGCAGGGTTAATGCAGATACCTTGGATCCCAAGTGGCCAAGTTGCTCTGTGAACTGAGGGTCCGTCGGGCTGATGTAGAGGAGCTCGGCGGCTGTTTGGATGGTCTCTTCCATGAGCATCAGGTTCTCTGTGAAGGGAGGTAGAGAGTGAAAGAGAAAAAATTAGGGTAAGAGAGAGGTTATTAGAGTTAGACAGGAAGATGGGGAAAGAGGGCCATAAGGTCCATAAGGTGACAGAATAACATGATGTCCCAGTGGATTTCATTACGACTCGCACCATTACGGGGCAGCGTCGTCAGCCAGCGAGCAGCAAATGATGTGCTTAAAGTGAAGCCCTGTGCGGGACTGATGGGGCCAGGAGAGCCAGCAGTACAAGATGCCACCGTGCATTAAAACACATCTGACAAGCCCAAAGAAGGGCACCACCGCAGGCAGCGAGATGTGTTGACAGAATATTTAATTAGGCAGAAATTACACAATGGTGATGTTTAATCTCAGGGTGCTCAACACCTAGGGGCCTTTGCAATTACAACAGTTCACTCTGGGTGCGTGTGAACAGAATATGAGCGGGGTGGCGGAGAAGTGAAGCTGCTGCGGCTGCTTACAAAGTGATTCTATGCACTAAAAACATTATCACACAAGAACAGACGCCAATTAAAAGGAGGTCATAGATGTCCACTTGTGCGAGTGCGAGGGGAGACGTTTAGCGAGGGCGGACAGGATAAGTGATTGAATTCTACTTTGCTAATGAGATTTAAAAAGGTGCTGAGTGGCTTTCTGCTGGAAAAGGGCCATATGGCCTTGGGCTCTTTGGGAGCTCAAGCTAAGCTGATGTGAAGCCTTATTCCTCATATCTCCAAAATGAATTATGCCGAGCTGTAATCATGTATACAATAACAACGGCATTAACAAAACATTTTATGGTCTTCCCGTGGTCCCGTAATAGCTATGAAGGTCAGAGAAAAAGGGTGGCATCCTTCCATGCTGTGTGACTTTTTAATGGCACGGGCTGACAGACTGTGCTTATACATACATAGTGCCACAGCAGGTATGTAAACACAAGCTGCAGCATCAGTGTGAACAATTAAGCATGAGCAGGAGGGAATTCACTGAGGAGTCAGGAGGTAAAGTTAATTTGAAGAAGCATCATTCATTTGGGGATTCTCCATTTAACTAATGAGTGCACATTTCTCATTATAAAGCTGCCCTTGGTCAAAGAAGCTTCTAACTGTCCAGACTGAGTCAGAGAGACGGTAGATCTAAACTGTTAAGTTACCTTGAGATTCACCGGCAAACGCTCTGGTGATATTTTTAAGCAATGCGGAGAATGGAAAGTCATCAGGAAGCATATCAACAGCATTCGTCAGGAGATCCATTGATGACCTGGGGATGATTAAACAAAGACTGTGAATGAAACAGGGGCCAACACAGCAACATAACAGTGAAAAACAAGGCCAAAAGGTGAGATTCAAAGCAGTTGTTTTTACATGCTGGGGCAAAATTATATCTGAATTTGTGCTGGGTGGTTTACCAGTTTTAATTTGCTGTATGATATGAATTTTTCATATGCCGCCATACTGAAACAATTGCTGTGACTCTTCAATAGACAGCAAAATATAGCTGAGTGTATTGAGTGTACATTTACAAAATGACACCGCCAAACAGCATGTTTTTATATTATATGTACTCATGACAGTAAAATAAGCCACTATAAACCCATAATACGGCCCAGTCATACAAGAAAAAAATATGATATACCATGAAACCGCAAACAATCTTAAAAAATACTGTGATACACATTTTTGGTCATATACCACCAAGCCCTAATCTGAAGCGAGATAATAAGTTTACACATCAAAAAAGGGCAAAAACGACTTTTTTTTGGTCTTATTCCTAAAGCCATATTTTGTAATGTGTGAATAAGACTTACATCTGAAACGCGTCAGGCAGAGTGAAGAAGGAGAGCACCCCAAGGGCAGCATCAATGGTCTCTTCCCGGGAGGTATTCAAGCCCCACAGCATGTCGCTTGTAGCTCCCTTCACCACGACGTTCAGATCCGGATTGGCAAAGAACACGTGGACTGTCTCCATAATTTCTGTTGTGGTGACGGGGACGGAGAGGGCTCTGAACATGGTAGGGTAGTCAATGTAGAACAGGTCTATGAAGTCATCCATGGGGTCCCGTGGCAGCATCAACGGGGCCTCGCGTTTGTTACGGACCCTCGCCGTATGGTTAGCGCCTGTCATTTCCTGCTGATACATACTCGCATGGTAGTCCATTGGGGGCAGAAGACCACCAGTGCTTAACAACTGCCTCAGCATTGCAATCATGTTTCCAGCTAGGTCTTCAAACAGCTCCATGTTTTCCGGCATGCCCATAATGCTCTGGGTCAGAACGGACAAGAGAGGCCTGAGGATGTCGTAGATTTTGGGCAGAGCCTGAGTCAGCAGATCCAGTCCCGACGCTTGACTGGAGGCCAACCATTCAAACATCTCGGCCACCTTTTGCACAATCACGCTTGAGTCATTGGATGCCAGAAATCGCTCCAAGGCTTGGTAAACCATAGGCGCATCCCCAAATATCTTCATGTCTATCACCAGTTTGACAACTTCATTCACCATGTTGGCAAGATCACTGAGTCCAGACAAATCTCCCTGCATCATGGAGAAGATGTCGTCTGATGTGATGTTTGCAGAGGAAAGGAAGATCATTGCTGCTTCTCTGAAGAGGTCCTCAGATGAGCTGCTGTCTTCAATGCGATGGTAGTTTTCCAGGATGTGGCTCAGTGCTTTCTCCATAGTGTCAGTGTAAGGCTGGATGGATGGCGCAACACTTACCAGCTCATCTGAGAGCATTTTGAAGAAAGACAAACTGAAGAGGGGAGAAATGCAATGAATGCCAAGTTCATTCTATAGTCTCATGTAAATGTAAATGTCAATATGAATGAAAACATCTTGAGATTATTGTAAGACCTAAAGCATTTCTATTCAATGGACTAAGGACTCATTCTTACCTACTTCTTTCACACAATGCAAACTATGTTTTTGATTAATTTCCTGAATTTCTCAGTTTTGACCAGAAGTAATATATATATATAATCTTGCTTTATCCTTATTTGCATAGCTTGTGGAGTCTTTCCACTGTGATCAATGACCTATAACTCATGTAGTCAGACCTGATGGATTCCCTGTGATATGCAAAATGTGATGCTTATCACCATGCCCGGCTCATTATTGCAGCTAGCGTATAAAGGGAAATCAATTTTAAGAGGATGTCTCAGCTAGCTGAATCATGGTTAAGCTGCTATCTGTGCAGGCCTGCCTGTTTTCAGGCAGAATCGCATTAAATTAATCAACTTGAATGCAAATGTGATCACTCCAATTCCTTGTGTAATTAGGTATGAATCAAATTGCCCTGACTGGTGCATTGTGGATAATGTTGTAACATAACAAATGGAGAGGTGAGTTAATGAATAAGTGAGTCTGTGCCTATGAGACCCATAGTGGAGAGGTGCAACTGACAGAATTGAATGCAAATGTGCAGAATATTTCCACAGTGAGATAGAATACTGATCAGACTGTAATATTCAGTGGGTTTTTGTTATCTGGCTACACTATATTTTGATATGATTGCATCATTGCCCTCATATCCTGTAGCTTCAGTGTGTTATAGTCTGTCTGATCTATATAAATAAACTTTGACTTGACTTGATCTACTAAGGCCTCTGTTGGTGAAAAAAAAATTGGGAACAAAGTATGCTATGAGTCATTTCTCTTTTGAATGTTACAAAGAAGCTGTTGCTCTTTCATTCTAATGTACTGACGCAACAAATTGATGTTTTTTTTTCTCACATGTAGGTTTTGAGAGTTTACATGGTTAATAATTACATGGATCTTGGATGCAGGATTCACTGCACATATATTTTCTTTCTTTTTTGAGATTATTCTTTTGGCTTGTTGCCTTTATTGATAGCACAGCTGAAGATTGACAGGAAAAGGGTGAGAGAGAGGAGCAAAGAGCCACAAGGACTTTAGCCTTTGTATATGGCAAGCATGCTCGACCACTGAGCCACAAGTGCACTTTTTTTTTAAGTGTTTTATGATGGATTTTCCTGTTAAGCGTAGTAAATCATCAACAACATGAAGGACACATCTTGTGAGCAATAACACAATCTTATTGTGGCAGGAAATAGTCACCTGTTTTGCAACTGCATGTCTTGAAGCTGTGTGTACCAGTGAAGCTGTGCCTCAGGGCTCAGAGGCTGGCCTGCAAGCTCCGAGAGTTGGCTGTAGAAAGCCTCGATGAGCTGCCCTGTCACAAGTGTGTTGTTCATGTTGACTTGGTAGAGACACTGTAGAGCCTTGACAGTCCTGGCAGCTGCGGCGCTCACAGTTATTGGTCCTGCACCCGTGTGCTGTACAGAAAACATACAGCAGAGATGGACTGTTAGCAATGTGGCAGCTTTCTCAGTGTGTCAACACTGCCACCAAGTGGGGAAACTTGGCAAATATTTTAATAATTTAGCCTGGTCTGAGAAACAAATTCAGAATTTAATATCCTTCTATCAAATTAGTTTATTTGCCTATTATTTCCTATTTAATTTGCCATGCATCTACTCACACTCATGTTCATGTGGGCGTAGACAGACTGTTCTGCAGCATAAGCCTCCAAAACAGGTTGCAAAGTGATGTTGCACCACATTGCCATGGTGGCATGGCTTAACCCCGCTGCCACTCTGACTGGCTCCCATGCTTTGAGCACTTCACTGCACTCCAATGTTCCATTAGCCTAGGGGGGGAAAATGTCGACATCTTATTGTGTTTCATATGTATTGTTCAGAGAAAACCAGTTCAGTTTGCGAGACAGGGATGAAAACAGAACAAAGTGTCTTCGAGACAAAAGGCAAACGCACTTGGGAAATATCATAATCTCCCTGATCATGCTGTTGACAGAGAAGCAAAGAAAAAGGTCACAAGTCTCACACAGGTATCATCGCTTCTCACAGACTGACATACCAAGTACACACCCACACATACTGTACATGCATACACAATGTATCTGCACAAACACCGGGTCACCTATAGAGTTTCTGCCGTGTCAGAAGTCTCTGATAGATTGTAACAAGGTTCCCTCTAAGGTACAGCCTACACAGAATAACACTTTAATAGTGCTCTGCTACACTATATTATATGCTTTCATCATGGTATGGATTAGAGCCCATCTGATACTTTGCTTTTTTAGGCTGATAATGACATTGATACATGAGACAAAAATGTAGGCTACTGAGGCTGGGTAATACGATTAAACAATAAATATGACAGTTACTGTAAATGTAAACAACAAACTGAAGGGACTTAAATGAACATTAGTAATACATTTAAAGTAATAGTTTGACATTTTGACAAATGGGCCTTTTTGCTTTCTTGCGGAGAGATGAAAAGATTGGTGTCTGTGTAATAAATTATCTCGTGCCAGCAGCTGGTTATCTTAGCGACACATGATTTTTGTTAGTAACTGATCATTTTTGCCTTTCAGTTTTTGTACAAATTGAACAAAATATATAATATGTAAATTTATGAGCTTTAGAGGTTCTGATAGGTGGATTTTGTTACGTTTGGGCAGAGCCAGGCTAGCTGTCTTCCCATTTCCAGTCTTTGTACTAAGCCTGGCATGTCCAAAGTCTGGTCCAGGGGCCAATTGTGGCCCACGGACTGATTTTAAATGGCCCACAGCTTACTATACAGTATGTGGCCTGCCTCACAATACTGGTTAATCAAGCAATATATTACTAACTTCTTACTGTGATTTGTAGATGTGCACCAAGTAGGAAGTATGCAGGCAGAACTACTGTGTTTTCATAAACAGATGGCAACAAACATTTCCTGCTGAGTAGCAGACATGTCAAAGAAGTGTTAAGTCGACAACGAGGAGCGGTGGAAAGTTGAATACTCTTTCAGTGAAAGACAAAACAGCTGCATAAACATTTGAATTTGTGTATGAATTTGTTAAAGACTGTGTACTGAAGATAGTGGAAAACATTTGCGTATTGTATGTGATTAAAAAAAAAAAAAAACCCATATGATCAGATGGGAAAAGCAGCTGGCCCCCAGATATGTTGATATGATCTAATCTGGCCCCCATTCACAAAAGTTTGGACACAACTGAGCTAAGCTAAACTAACCGGCTGCTGGTGGTACTGTGGCTTCATACAGGCACGAGAATGAATGATATCAATCTTCTCATCCAACTATTGGTAAGAAAATAAAAAAGTGTATTTTCCAAGATGTCAAACTATTTGTTTAAATATGCTAAAACACAAAACATACCAAAGTTACCAGTTTACTAGGAACAGATGGTACAAATGCACAATCGAATGTGATCCAATAAAACAGCCCTGTGGTAAATCCTATATTTATTACGCTCATAATCTGTTGTTGACACTGTGTAAGAGGTAACTGATTTAATTTTTGAAGCAATGTTTAGTTTTATCATGCTGCATTGAAAAGTGTTTATCATATTACATCAGAAACACCTTTCAATATACTGCCACCTTTTTTTGCATGCCAACATACATGATATATATATACTGATATATCTATGATACACACCGATTTCATGTGATCCAATGCAAAACCTCAATTACAGCGGTTGCATTTCATGTGCCCTTTGATCCATTGTGTGTGGATTCCAACACATGATTTAGTGGTGATAAATGATAAGATGATGTTTTTTGTTTTCTTTGTTTGTCTGTGATCACTGACACTGATGCATGTCACAAGTCAATATCGGCAGATCACACTCTTGCTTGGGGAAGCGCACGTGACAAAATCTGACAAGCACCTAAGTTGTTTTTGCTCGTCTGTTCTTTTTCTTTTATAATGTACATCAGAATGTCTTCTATCACCAGTATGACTAAAAGCAGCACTTCTTACTACTGACTTCTTAACACTGACTGAGGTATATTCTTTACCTTTGGATGAGGCATAAATAATTTAAGTAACAAATCCCAGCCAACATCTAAGTGGCACCTGCGTCCTGATAATGTCATTCAATGTCCTAACTGGCAAAGTAGCACCCACATGTCATTTGGGTGCGTCCTAGTATTAGAATGTTGTCTGTCAAAAGCCTTTAGAAACGGTAAATACACATGCAAAATGGCTATGCAGGCAGGTGGAACTGCCTAAAAAAAACACCTCCTCACCTTTTACTGTACATCAGTCAATTGTTTAGAAACTATCTGGAAATTAGGAGTGGCACCAAGATGAGAGATAGGTATTGTTAATCGCAAAAATGCATGAAGACTTATGCACTTGTACTGTAGCTCAGCTCCCACCTCACTCTCTCTCACACACGCAAACATGTCCACAAGGGAGAATGGTAGTAGTCTAACCTGCTCAGCTGCCTGCACCGTGCGTTCAATGGCATGCTGCATTCTTTCAGAGACCTCAGACAAGTTAAAATGACTGCTGTTCACAGACTGTGCAATTTCTCTCATCAGGGTCATCAAAGGCGTCTGAAGGCTTAGTATCAGCACTAGGAAAAAAAAAGAAAAGACAGAGGGGTTTGAACAATATGAATGGCTTTACAAAAAACAAGGTATAAGCAAGAAAATTGGTTATATTTGTGAAATCTGGAAACAAGTCTTCATTCGGTTAATGAGTCCTGTTCCTTCTTGCTGAGTAACTGTGACTATGTTTACATGCAAAACATATTCAGTTTTTTGCCCTTATTCCGAAAAAGACAATTACATGCACACTGATATTCCACTATTATTCTCAGATTAAGACATGTGGAATATGTATGGTATTGTTCCAGTTGTAGGAGCATTCTTTGGATATGTATACAGCACATTCAGAATATGCGTCTCAGTTGTGGTTTTTACTGCAGTTTGCGACAGTTTACAACCTCTTACGGTCAGTTCTGTGCGTTGCTATGGTTGTTGTACACAAACCAACTAGCCAACAGTTGCTGGGGTAGAGATGCATGTCCAAAAGAAAATCCCACATTTCTGTTCGGAAGGAGAAACACACCTTTTTGAGGATTTTGAGATATGTGCAAACATCAGCTGACTTTTTGTGGTTGAAGGAATGAAAGAGGGAGGCTGTGTTCGCACGGTCGAACAAATCTTTCACCAGTGAAAAACTATTTTGATAGCTGCATGTAAATGGAAATATTAGTGGAATATTCATTTTTATTAGCCATGGACACAGCTTAGCAAAAGAATATTGTATTTTTCAGAATAAGGGCAAAAAAATGCAATACTTTGTAAACGTAGTCACTGATGATTCTGGATCAGTGAACAGTCTATCTCTGTCCTGGCTGCAGACATGAAAGACAACAGCCTTGCTGTTCAGTAGTGTCCTCACCGTTCTCTGCTTGCATGCTGTTCACCATACTTCCAATGATTTTCTCAAACAGCGGGATAACAGATGGGACACTGTCCCATAGCTCTGTTCCTTGGAGGGTTGACAGTAGGGCCTCTAGTATCTGTTCAAGTCTGTGACAACACACATGGTATTTGTTTAGGGCACAGATACAACTGAACAGCCGTTTTTATTATGAAATGTAACAAAAAAAATATTATCGTCTCGCAAAGACATATAACTCATGCAATTCAATATTAACCTGCTGTCTAACCAACATCAAGTAATTACTTGTTCAGTTTCCCATGATAAGTGGTAATTTAAACATACTTGTCCCACGTGTCCTTGTCTGCCTTCCCAGTCATCACCTGCTCCAGGACATGAGCAAGATGAGCAAAGCCCTCCAGAGATGGAGCAGTTGCATGTGGTCCTGGGCCTCCCATGAGAAGTGGCCAAAGCATGCTCAAGAGTTTGCTCATCTGACAACAAAAAAGGGGAAAGATTAGGGGGAAAGATGGATTACATTTTTCACACTGATTTTATGTGATTCAATGCAAAGCCAAAGAGTTGTGTTTCATGTGCCCTTTGATCCATGAAATCTTATGATAGCATTGAGTTCAGGCCACATAACAGATAAACAATAAGACATTTTTTGTTTTGTTTTCCTGTCTATGATGATAAATGTGTTTTAGTACCCTCATACTCATCTGTCTACATGTGTGGTTTGGAACTGGTTGTTGGCCAGTAGTTTCAGTAGCAACAGAGGCATTGAGATTTTATTTTTAATGTAATGTTTATCTTCCATGTGGCAGTGTTTTAAGCCTTACCTGGCCAAAGATTAGGGGCAGATTTTCTGCTGATGCACTCTCAAAACTTTCCCAGAGACTCATATTGCCTGAAATCACAACAAATATTGTTCCCAAAGTGGACCTCAATTTCAATGTCAAACATACAAACATATAATATAATATGTATATAACAATGTTCTGTGTGAAACTTGGAGTGAAATGTCTAAATCTTACAACAGAAAACAGAAACATTGTGCTATTTTGATCCACAGCTCTTATTAGACTGTCTGGCATCAACGCTTGAATAATGAAGTGCACAATGTGACCTCCACTCCATCAGAGTTCATCAGGATTCAACATCTTGTCAACCTACAGTGACACAGAGACGCTGACTTGCCTTGGCCAGACTCCAAGATAAAGTGAGTGATGTTAATGAGGACAGAGATGTAGGCCTGGGCGGGGCTGTTTGACGGCAGGAGGCTCTGGACTGTTTTCATCTCATCCAGAATCCTGAAGAAACAAAGCGCATCAATTGTTCACATCTGAACGTGTCTCATCAAAAGGTCATCATGCCTCATCAAATTTTATCAAAGGATTGCCGGACTGCATGCACTCTATCTTTTTGTTTGGTTTCAATTATCCATCTGTACCCGTAGTTGTTAATTATTTTTATTCTATTCTATTATTTTTCTGACATGGAAGATGAACGCAATTAATTTCCATTTCCATTAACTAGTACAATCAAAAGCACCTTGAATACCAATGACTGCAATTTGACCTCTTCAACACAGATGAAAAAACCTAATCTATTTCCCTATAACATATACATAATTAAACCTGCAATAAACTGGGTTTTTTTTGGCCGCTTGGGGGCAGCAGAAACAAGTTGTAAGCACAGCATTGATATTGTAAATTTGATATGGTGAACATAGATTAGCATTAACAAAATTAGCATTCATCTGGGGTCATATTTCTGTTCACCTGATGAATGTAAGTCCAATATTCATTCTCCTTTTAGCTCCAGTTTGGTCTCTACCAACTCCTCAGGAAAATATCTGGATTTTTAGCCGCTAAATGCTCCACTATGTTCACAGGCTAGTCGTTAACTTTGTCTGTCTGCCATTTGATGCTGGACAGCAGGTAGTGTACAGTCAGTTTTTAGAGCATTTTCGCCAAAAACAGCTACCTGCCGATGAGAGCGCTGAAAGTTAACTGTAAAGTTGTGATCCGGAAACGCACAACTATGAGCTAAAAGACGCTAAAAGTGCCGTCAAGCTGAGGGGAACTGCAGAGTCAGAGTCTGTGGGCTCCTTACTATATGCAGTCATGTGCTCCACTTCAATATAGAAATATTGATAATAATAGCTGCTTAAAACATTAAATTCATCATTAATTACACCATTACTCTCACTCTGACTGCATTAAAAGTATTGATTTTACTCACCAACTTAGTAACCAACCCTTTCTTATAGATTTTCATTCTGGAGCATCATTTCAATTAGTTTATTATTTCAAGCACTATTTATACTCCTAAAATATTCATACTGTATATAATTTAGAAGGTATATGTGACTTCACAGTGATGGTAGCATATTTTAAATGATTTTGTCTAATGAATTTAATATTGTTTGTTTCCCTGCCACAGCTCATTTTTATCCACGTGTGGATGGGTGCTAATTCTCAAGCCTTTTTCAACTGCATTATAACATTACGGCAATTTAGTCATTTGGTCCAATTAAGTTTAAGGAAAACAGCAGAATCACTTACAACTGATTCCAGCTGTCTGGTCCACCGAATGCAGAAATGCTCTCAAAGTATGTGGTTGCTACTTTGAGTCCAAAAAGCAGGTATTCAGCAAACATTTCTGGTACTGTGTTTTGGATGACGCTCTCAGCTTTCTTGAGGATGAGGAGGGAGATATTACGTGACGAGGCAAAATTCATGTCTGGTTGGACAATGAGCTTCAGTGAGTACTGCACAATTTCCAGGATGTTCTGATGTACAGAGAGCGGCAGGGGGCCCGTGGTTGCGGTCAGGATCTGCATAGCACTTCGGACTGCTTCCAAGATGGCGGCTAAGAAGTGGTCACTCTGTAGGCCGCCTGGTTGCTCTGCCACCATGAGGGCTTTGCTCAGGGACATGGTGATATTGCGAATGATGGAGAGGTAGTCCTGCTGATCATCACTGAGAACGTTAACCATCGTCTCCAGCAGGTGCTGGAGGTCTGTCACAGGAGTGGAGACATTTATGGAGTGGCTTCCCCATTGGAGCATACTACTGAGGACTGACGAGACATTGGGTTGTTTCATCCACGTCTGTATGAGGCCGAGGTATAGCTCAACTTGGAGCTCAACCGCGTGCAGAATGGTTGTGTTGAACAACGGCGGTGAATCTGGGATGTTATTCTGAGCCTTTAGGTTGTCCATTATGAATTTAAATAGATGTCGGAGAAGCTCAACTGTTGTCTGGCCAATTTGACTCAACCCTGCACCATCTATTGGGTATTTGATGTTGTTTATCAGGAACTCGACCTGCTTACTGAAAAACAAAGAGAAATCCACCTGTGCCAGCTGTAATGTCACTTGCATTTGTGTGAGGTAGAAAAAGGGTTGGAGGAGCTCTGACACCGAACTTGTGCTAGTGACATTTTCCAGCCTTTTCAAGTACCATTCCACAATCTCCAGATATACTTTCTGAGCATACATGGGGTTCATCAGCAAGGTGTTGTTCAAATTGTTAAATGGCTCTGTGTTGGCCACCAGTTGTATCAGACCCTCTACCACTTTGATTTCGTCCATGATCTCTGGAGTGTACATATGGTTCTGCTGGAGGTTCATCACGATATTAGCCAGGGTGCTGTTCAGGATGTGTGCGATAGCCATGTTAGGATTGGAGCTAAAGTCAACTTGGGCGGAATCGCTGATAGCGTTATTGACGATTGACGGGATGAGGGAGAGGATGGCTGTCTCATTACGGAGAGCAGGTAGGTGTATGAGGAAACTGCTGACGCCATTTATCAATCCCATAACACACTGGGCTGTGACCATTGTGTTATTCTGTGGTTGGAAACACTGTTGAGCATTGGTAATCTCCATTATATTTATCATCAGGTCGTTTATGTTGGCAGCCCCAACTAGTCCAGCAATGTAGTTCAGCTCCTCAAGGGTTAGGTTGGACTGTTGCAGAGCATTCTGGACATCGGACACAGTAATATTTGGTGTAGCCATGATCAAGCTGATGAAATGAAGAGTCTGTTTGAATGTTTCCACGTAGGCAGCATCATCAGAGGACAGGAGGAGTGAGAAGAAGATGGATGTAATTTCCTCATATTCCCGTCCCTCCAGAACAAGGTTGGTCTCAGCTAATCTGAGGGTGACATTAACGTTGGCCGAGAGCATCATGTCTAATATCTGATCCAGGAACATGAAGATTTCTGAGATTCCAGCCAAACAGTTTTGGCCTGCTGCACATTCGGTCATCTGATACTGCAGAGCTTTGAAATCCTGGAGAAAGTGAGTAGCTTCCTGTTGGACCTCAGGTGGTAGGAATGCTACAAATTTCTGTGCAACAATGTCCTGGGCAGCATCTGGTCCAGCCAGAGTCAGGTTCTGGAGGCCCTCTGGGGTGAGAAGTTTGAGAAAGTCCTTGGCAAGCAGATGGAGATCAGTGACTTGTGCTGCGCTGAGCTGCCCATTTGATAACAGGGACTGTTGGACTTTTCGCAGTCTATACAGAGACATCATGAGTTCTTGAAGCTGGCGTATGTACCCAAGAATGATGTCAGTTGGGTCCACATTTAGAGAATCCATCACTGTCTTCAGAAGCTCCATGGCACTGAGGATGGCTTCTACGAGGCCTGCTGAGGTCTGGTTGGTGAAAGGCTGGATGGCTTCTCTGAAACGGGCGACATCATCAGGGCTGAAGTACTCTGAATAGGTAAGCAGAGTGTGTCCCATGATGTGCGAAACAGACATGGTGAGGTTGCCCTCCAAGGAAAGAAACAGCATTATCAAGCGTTCCAGTTCAGGCATGGTTGGGTCCGTCTCATTGAAGGTAAAAATGTGCTGGTTGAGCCTGCCGATCTTCGAGGCAACATCGAGCACTGCAGAGACGTTGAGGGGACCATCACTGAGGAGCAGAGGCAGCAGTGGTCTCAGACCTGTGGACTGTAACAGGTTACCGATGAGAGGAAGCATTATATCAGGGTTAGCGATGTTTTGGTCAGGAAGCATGGAGATTGTGTTGACAAAACCATCCAGGTTTTGCATCAGGTTTATCAGATAGGTAGAGAGCGCATCTCCGCCACTGATTTCTTGTTTCAAAAATGATCCTGCCAGATATTTATAGGTGTCACCAAGCACATGCTGCAACAGATTCACAGTTCCTTTGAGACAACTACAGAGAAAAGAGAAGAAAGAAAGAGAACATGTCAGATTATTAGAAATTGCTACGAGTAATGTGGGTAAAAGAGTAACGACAAGAAATAATACTTCTTCTGGTGTTTTAACTCTGTACTTCCGCATTTGTGCAAAGAAGCTGCCTGTTAAATCATATGACAATAACAATAGCAATAAGTTCATCAAGTGTTAATCATTTAATTAAAGGAATAGTTTGACATTTTCTGAGCTACGCTTGCTCGTTTTTTGTTCATTAGATGAGAATATTGATTGGTATTGATCTTCTTATCATCATGATGTGTCATCATGTCATCCTAAATAGTTGTTTTAATGAGTCAACATCCTATCAACAAATGAAAGTCAATAACAACAGAAAATTCAATTCCAGAGCATACACAATACATGCATCGTGTCCATGTTAAAAAAGACATAATTCATTAAAACTAACAAGTACAAGCACTTACTTCACCAGGACGTCTTGGTTTGGTGACATCAGAGCCTGAGTCACTGCTTGAACAAGCTGTGACCAGTTCAAACCAGTGGCACAATGAATGGCTGAGTCGTAGATAGAACCTAAAGTGGGAGGCAAACATATTACATACATACTTGAATTGGTTGTGTTTGTTCTACTATGGTAAAATTTTCATTGTAGCAGCCCAGTGACATCCTCTAGTAATTGATGTTAAGAGGACAATATTTAGAAAAAGAGCACCGATGAAACTCAATTTTCCATTTCGTTTTGTTGGTCATGGTTTATTGAAAATATATAAATTCATGATTTCTACTTTAAATTGATTTTTTTAGTTGCTGTATACAAAGAAAAATAAGAAAAGCTCCCAGACAAAAGGTTTCTTTAAAGAAAGAAATTATAGGAAGCCCTTTTTCTGTCATGATGACAATGTTGACAAGCTCTCATAGAGAATAAGACAACAAAGGAAAACACTACTGCATGCTAATTGAATACACCTTGGCCATGGAAAAATATGTGCATTAGTCTTTATATATTGCTACTTAATTGAATTAAATTTTGATAATAATATAAAATTCCAAATCTGATAATTGAAAACTCTTTTAGGCCTAATTTTAAGGCTGGACAATATGGCCAAAATCTTCTATCACAATATAGATCATTTCATATCTCGATAACGATATATGTCATGATACGGCATGTTTTCTGGTAATCCAATAAATAAATAAATAGTCTAAATGAAATAATCTCATGGTAAAGCCTATTGTTGTATATTCATACACACTTGTGTGAATTATACTTGACAAATGAAAACTGAGTATTTTCTCATTTAAGAACTTTAGTGCAAAATGCACAGATTTTGAAAGTGAGTTAGTATGTGCTTGTTATTATTATAATAATTTAATTAATTAATTACATAATTGTGTATCACAATATCTCAATATATGATTTCATCACGATATGATTCTATTGAAAGACAATAAATTATCATATTTAATTATTGCCCAGCCCTACCTCATCTGCACACTGGATTGCCTTGATGTATGCATTGGCTAAGAAAAGAAAAGAAAAGAAAAGAAAAGAAAAAGAAAAGAAAAGAAAAGAAAAGAAAAGAAAAGAAAAGAAAAGAAAAGAAGAAATGGTACTCACAGTTTGCTGGCTGAGTTGTGACACCGGGCCTGTAGTTCAAAATCCAGTAAAACATGTGGAAATAGTCCTTTACTTCGGGCCACAGTTCACTCTTCTCAATCTTTTCTCCCAAATTCACCATGAACAAGGAAACACTACAAGCAAAGCAAAGAACAAAACTGTTGAGACAGTGAAATGATAACCGACAGCATGATATGATATAGTGCACATGATCTAAAACACATCATGGGGGAAAATTGATCTTTCTATTCACCTTTATTTTGTTTCTTTACACTAAATTAACTGAAATGGGCCATATGGGCATAGCCTCGTCTGATTTAAATCAAATTTCTTGACTGGAAAAAAACATTATAGTAAGCCTGTCTCCTAAATCTTGGAAGTGAAAGATATGTGAGTTTTGTAATTAAATAGCAATATTAAATAAATAGCAAAGATAATATTTTCTATCTGTTCAAATCAAACACAGATAAGAGCACGGTAACGCTCAGGAATGAAACCCTGCAGGTATATAACCAACGCTTTCTCAAGACCTGTGTTGAAGCGTCGCAGTAACATCATGAGTGCTGTTGTCTGGCATCCAGCTCATCCAGTATGCTCCACCCAGTTCTGTGGCCAGCCTCTCTGAAAGCAGCCCGAACTGTAGACTGTTATTGTACAGCGTATGCCACTCAGAGAGAATCATGGGAAGTGTCACGTTGTAGTCTGCTTGGCTTGTGAGGGTGCTGTACACGTCTTGTGCCTGTGGAAACATCAAAATGAAACAAGATCTAAGTCTTACCTATTTCTCTAACATTAAATATTAATATCAATATGTGTGTTCATGTAGGACAACAATTGTAAAATATCTGTTGGGACAGACTTTCATATTGACTGATTAAATAGATTCTGTACATTTCTACACTACAGAACAATTTCTTCCAAAACAAAATATCCCCAAAACAATAAAGAAAAGTAAAGAGTGTTGCATAAAGTTGAAGGACTCATTAATCATTTATGTTTTTCACATAGTAAGTGAATGTGTTTCAAACATGTAAATTTAGATTTGTGTTGTTTGAGAATTTGCTTGAGTTTGTTGTATAGGTGTGATGTTTATTTCACTTTATTGCTATTCTGGGTTGTTTTATCTGTTTGTTT
>JAOVVB010236471.1:0-23068 GCA_028570985.1 Heterobranchus longifilis | reverse complement strand
GGGAAAGGGAAGTTTGGGGTCCCCTGCTGAATCTGTTGCCCCCGCGACCCGACCCCGGATAAGCGGTAGAAGATGGACATTTTTAATGTCGGACTTTTAGTTACTTTTACTTAAGTAGCTGATCTGAATACATCCACTGCTGATGAGAGAATAAGAGACAGATTCTCTGGCAGAGATTATCATCTAGTTTCTGGTTTCCATCCCATGTCCTGCTGGGAAAATAACTTTGGGCAAAGTGAATGATGAACACCTTTCACTCTCTTAGATGCCCTTGGGCAAGGCATTTAGCCTTGAGCCAGACTGTAGTTGCACTAAGCTGGTGTGAAAGTGCACAGCTGTGTGAATGTGAAGTGCATACTGCACATGTTCAACGGGTTTAATATAGCATACATTGCTGGACCCATCATTCTCAATTCACTCACATCTATCCAACACCAATTCCACAAACGATGTGCATTACACATACTTCACTCCCCGACCTGATGGTAAATGTGCAGTGGGTGACCGTTGGGTCATGTACGTAGATGCGTTGCTCATGATGCCATGTGAAATCACGAGGATCAGCAGGATAAGTAAACTCACCTCTTCTGGCACTTGAGGCTGTTTAGCAGCATGTCTGTCTGCGGGCTTATTAAAACTTGGCTCCCTAATGAACATTCGCCCTTGAAGCCTGCTGAGTGCTTAGTGCTGCTCAGGAGACGGGGCTCTGGACACACGGGGCCTCTCTTCCTGCTCCCTACGGAGCGCTCGAGTATAAAACTCAGCTGTACCGGCAGGCTGGGGTAGAGTCATATAAACACTTTTACATTACAGTGAACTGGAATGTTAACAAAAGACAGTCCAGAGAATAAATTCTTCTTTCCTCCGTGCTTTATGTTTGCGGAAATTAATTTTGCGAGCTGATGGGGAGGGCGGTGCTTATTGGCTCCGTGACTGTTTTTTTGTTTATGCTTTTGTTGTTGTCATCTTGTCATCTTTGCCTTGGGTGATTCAAACCCCACTGCTGCAGCATGGGAGAGTGGGAGGAAAAGGCAGTTCCACATGGGCTGACTGAGACCCCGCAAACCATGCCATGACTTCACACTCCATTGTGAACACGCCAATGTGTGTGTGTGTGTGTGTGTGTGTGTGTGTGAGAACACTGGACAAAATTGAGTGTGGTGTAGGCTTGTCGACAATGTTGCACAATAACACATCCAGCCCAACAGCTCCCTCAGGGGTGTGATTTATGAGCTGGGCAGTGACGGCAGACATCCAGGAACTAAGGCCTACTTAACAGATATGGAAATCCCATTCTGAATAATCCATTTATCCATACATACACCCATCCATCCATCAGATATGGAAGTCCCATTCTGAATAATCCATCCATCAGATATGGAAATCCCATTCTGTCTGTCTGTCTACATCTATGTATCTGTCTGTCTGTCTACATCTATGTATCTGTCTGTCACATTGAACTTCTGTGGCGCTGGCTAACCCGTTAATTCCACAGGGCATGTGCCGGGTGTGCCGCAGTTTTTGCTCCGTCCTCCGCCCGGCGTCACGTCCCACCGGGAGCGTTTCAGAGGCGGAGTGCTCGCGAGCGCTACCAGTTGTTAGCAAGGCAGCTGGGTTTTTGCGATATCACAAGATCAGGCTGTCTGCCGTTTTTTCTCTGGTTTTCCCTTGATTTTCGTTGCTTCTACCATGGGTGTGTTTTCTGCATCACAGCCCTCGCGAAATGACTCGTTTCACTATCAGGATTAGATCCATAACATTTGGAAAGTCCGTCGGCAGAAGTCTCTCTTGCGCCTTCTCCATGGGCCACACGACACGGAAGCAGTGCGGCAGTTGAGCTTTTTTCACTTAATGCGCCACCGAGCAGCTTTCATAGGAATGAATGGAATGAATGCTTTATAATATAGCCATGGCTGCTTGACGTGGCTTCCGACGAAAATACACTCGACGTGCATTTTTAGCGAAGCAGAGCGGAGAGTCGCCTCTGGGACGCGCTGCGGTGCATCTGGTGGAATCACAAGCATCGACTAGAGCGGCCGCGATCACCTCCGGCGGCCGCGTCGGGAGCCGGGAAGCGACCGCAGACATGCCCTGCGGAATTTAGGGGAAAGACGAGTTCCGCACAGACGGAAAAAAAAAAAAAGCAGTTCAAAGAGATTCCTCAAAAATGCCATGATGAATGGAGCATTTTCCCCAAACATCTGTCGGAGGCCTTGGTATCTGTCTGCCCGGGGGGCTCTTGCAGACAGGTCAGCGCAGTCAGAGAGGCTTCCTCCCTGAGCCTCACGTCTTATCCTTCCCCTCGGTCCTATCCCATGGATCCCGTGGTCATAACAAGGTTTCATTGATGGCCATCGTACCGGCTGCACTGAAGTTTGGTCTTTGTTATATGCTGGTGTTGGTGTTACCCTATTGACCCTCGCGCTGGAGGGATCCCCACCCAACACTGGCAACTGATAATTAGCGAAAGCCTGTGGCAGAAAACACTTTGAAGTCATCTCGGCTAATTGTTGTGTCATCCCCTTTTTCCTTGAAGCTTGCTCGCAGTCAACGGAACGTGGGTTACGGCAGGCCAGTGGTTTGTTCTGACTAAATGGACTATGGGGAAAAGGTTTAATGGATTGAAAAATAACAAATTTATCATGCTTAATAGGAAGCTATTCAGGTCAAATTGACCTCATGCGGGGGGTTAAATCGCATCATAACTTTCTGGCGCTCGACCTTCACTGTTAATTGGGGGCAGTGAAGAAGATTTTTCATTCACCTAACTGTTGCTGAAGAGAGCACATGATTCTCTGCTCACAGCTAACCAAGCATGAGGCCCACGAACATTACATGGAGCCGAATGCTACGTATGGGAAGAAAACACAGCTAGCAATTAGTTTGACCCCAAACTACGGCACCATACCAAATTGATGTGCTGTCGTGTCGGAGGCTGGAAGGCACGTGTCATCAGTGAGTCAACCAGCAAATGGGGTTTATGCATCATCCGTTCCCAGCAGCAAAGGTAAACAGACCTTAACCTGTATTACTCAGCAGGCTGCAGTCTAATATCAAAACAACTGACAATTTTAGTAAATCTTTCCTTTATCCTGCTGCGTGCGGTCGGACTGTTGAGTGGGCGGCTTAGCGGTGAAATACAAAAACAGTTTTTCACTATCTGTTTCTGTGCCACAACTGTTTGTTCTAGAAACCCTCATGTAATTTTGTGGGTCTCGTAAACAAGCAAGAAGATTCAAAGCGTTCGGGAGTGAATTGTAGCAGACGGTGTTGCAAATACACTTACATTTCAGTGCAAATGTTTGGGGTGTTTTAAATACAGCCTAACATGATCAACATTACAGGCTGTTTTGTTGTCAGTTAGTTGAAAATGTGTTTTAAAAAAAAAAGCAGTGACCCTCTGCAGGCAATGAAGCAGTCAAGTGAGTAGAACATACTGTAGCACTCTGTGTAACAGTGTTTTTACAGGTCCTGGTTCAAAAGTAAAACCACTTTTATAAGAACTGCATGACACTCATTAAATTTTGATATAAAAAAGAGGAAATATAGAGTCAATGTAGCTTCTTAACCTGGTAAAAACTGGGAATTTGTTTTACAATATGACCAGAGAGGCTTCAGTAAATACTTTACTCTTTACTGCACCAGTTGCACATCTGAAAATTGCACACACTGGATTTAACTACCGGAAAGCCATTTGCAGTTTGGTGCCAGACAGTTGGCACAAACTCATTGGTGCCTGTCTCACCTTTGCCCTAATTTCTAAAATATCCCATCTAATATTGCCTCTGCATCATTTAATGTTGTCTGTTATGAAACTGTGTTGAATAGAGCCATCAGTTTTGGGAGATAAGTGTGTGGAGCCGGTTTTTTTTTTTCTCCTGTGGTGGGTGGGGGGATGTCGGGTAATTGGAGCAGATATCCATTTCTATCCTCCTGGTAAAGCTGCTAATGTGGAAAATGCTTGACCTTGATTTTCCATGGTCGGTTGGTGGAGACACCGTGAACGACTGAAGCTGCGAGGCGCGCGGCCATCTATCACCCCTTCAAGACAAATAGCGGCTGAGTCGGGCCTTGTGGCCAGGTCACAGCCAGGAGGACCAGAAGCAGGAGAGCCCGCAACGGGGCCCGGGGCCAATAGTTAGAAAGGCACGCTGAATCGAGGGTGAGGGGCCAGGAAAATTAAAAGGGAGGGGGAAAAATGGGGAGATGGAGGAAAGAAAGCTCCGGGTGAAAAGCCAGGATGATCCATCACACACATTAACCCCTCCCTGGTCAATTCTTCGAAGAGCCAAAGAAAACATGACGACTAAATACTTTACAAGAATACATGTCGCAGAGGGCACAACCTCCATCCCACACGTATTTAGACGTCACTGTCAGTATTGATTTATGTTGTGATTGATTTCGAATTGTGTTAGGCGAAACGTCATCTGGCTAATGACTATAGAAGGGCCCCACATCTTTGGAAAAATGTATGTTTTCTGGAAAGTTATGGCAACTTCTTATAATTGGCTGTCAGGATGATCCGACCTTTGAGTCGGCTCCGGTGGCATTTATCACGCAGTAGCGTGATATCACGCTGCGTATTGTTCATCGGAGACACTTTTAAATCAAAACTTCAAGAGACAGAAGGACTACGCCACAACATTCAAGGCTGAAGTGGTGGATTGAGAAAACATTTACAAAACTGAGCAGTAGATTTTCTAACTGACCAGAGTTGAAAACATTAGTCCGTGCGTATTTCAACAGCCCACCAAGGCTGCCATCAATAAAACCATTTGAATGCAATAAGCTGGAACCATAAATTGTAATTAATCCACAGGAAACTTTCTCTTTCTGTATTTCTGGTATTCCTTGGTCCAACAAATTTCACTTTGAGTTTACTGGGGGCAGAGAAATGGACAGTCGCGATTTAGATTTCTTGGTTGCAGCTTCCTGGATCACATTTCAAATAACAGAGATGGTTTACTTTTTGCATATCTAGGCCCTAGATGGAAGCAGAGGAGGGCAGCATCTGTCTATCTTTCTTAAATTCCTATCTCAGGAACCAGCGTCCAGTCTAATATAAAGGAAGCCGTGCCAGTGGATAACTGCCTTACCCATTTATTACACCAGCAGAAAACTGTCCTTTCGACCTCGTCTAAAACCGCACAGAACCATGCTGATAATATCACAGACTCATTCAGTAAATCAACAAAACCCTAAATATAGGAAGATGGATTTAGTCTTTTTTTGTTTCTCCAGGATAACCTCTGACACGAGACTTGACTTCATTTGATGTAGTTGGCACCAGGTTGGTTATTCTACCACTAGGAGTCCGTCTATATCACAGACTGTGCAATAATATACTGTACAATATAATGTATGTATAATAATGATTTCTGAACAAATGCCAAAACCGCTTGTCCTCTGATGAAGCTTTTCAGTGGGGGGGGGGCAAAAGGATAATTTGTAAAAAGGAAAGCACTTAATCTAATCTTTGTTACAGTTTTCTTGCGGACTTCTTTTAGGACTGACATCCCCGGGCCGCTTAAAGCCTTTGTTAACTTAACAACTCACACCCATAAATGAGTGAGCCCATCACTCAGCCGTTAAGTAATGCAATGTGGATGTATTGCCAGTGCTATGACATGCATCAGAAACATATGCAGTGGTGCTAGTCTCTCTGACTTTAACATGTTTCTGGATCGCTCCGCTGTTTCAAAGCGTAGATGGAGTTGATATATTTTCCCTTTTGTCTCCAGTAATGTATAACAATGTCGTGCAAGGCTTTGCATGTACAGTATGGCTTTAAAACATTCAGCTCTCAGTTTTTTTTCAAGCTAGCACTTGCAACACCCATATAAAAAAATAAATAAGTATGAATATCATGAAAGGCTAAGTGGAAGTGCCTGTCTTAAATAACGCCCGTGTGACCTACTTCTATTACCCTGCTGACAGCACCTCATTCATACAAGCTGGGAAAGACCCTGTAGTCCTTCGCCTAAGCACATTACATTTATCCTGCTCTATCTTCAACTGTTTCCTCTTGTTGCGTGAATGCCTGTTTTATGTACACTGCTCAATTTGCTACGAGGCGCGATGGAGGTCTTCCATAAAATTCCTTCTCAAGAAAAACTGTCATGTTCAATGAAAACAAACTACATTAATAAAGCATATAATTTCAGCTTTTTACGAAGTGGTTCTCTGCCATATTGACCTCCCTTTTTCCACGTTTTTGCCCAGGTCCTCCTCACTGCATGCCCAGTCTGAACAATGTCCGTATTATGTTAGCTGCTGGGCAGAGAGCAAGGAGAGCTTGAGAGCTTTGATGCAAATGGCAAAAGGTAGACGAAGAGGGATTGACGTTCCTTGTTGGTGCTCTCCATTGAAAGTCATCACAGAGACCGATTCACATAGATCACTTAAAATTCTGGAGGCGAGGCTAAGAATACTCTGTTGATACTTGCTCATAATGAGAGCCCTACATTCTGGGTGTAATGATACTGTTTGGCTTTCTAATGGGTACACTTGAACTCTGACCCTCCACTCGCTCAACGGTGACGAGGCAGTCACTTTCAACTAAATGAATGCAAATGTGTCTCTCTCGGGATGTTCGTGCTGACAGGTAAACGAGTAGAGTTTGTCCCCATTGGTAGAATTCATTAGACGCCATCAAATGTGTATTCGGTAGCTTCAAAACATTTACCTTGCAGTTAAATACACCGAAACCCATCGAGGAAATTGAGCAATTAAAAGCGCTAAGTATCTGGAGAAGGAATCAAATCCACCTTGAGCTTTCTTCATCAAACACGCACACGCGTGCAAGTTGTTTGCGTCAGTGTAATTACAAGACTTGGATATTGTTATTGTTACTATGACCCTGTGCTTTGTATGAAACTGTGCAGTGTAATGTAGTTATATTTCTGGTCTGCATTTGAAAGATGATAGGAGTGGCTTGGTTGTCATGCCAGAGTTTTCAAAGGACTCTTTGTGTAGAAGCGTTGGTCATAGCCAGAGACATCCTCCTGGTATTTATTCTAGAGTTCCTCCAGATGCTGCAAATTGTATCAAATTGGGCCATGTTAAGGCCCACTTTCGTAACACGGATAGCTACTCCACATATCTTCAGTGATTCCCATCCAGGGGTACTTGTGCCCCAGCGAGTACTTCTGCAATTGACAGGAGGTATGTGAAAGACTGTTAAATAACTCAACTAATTAATAAAACAATAGAAATTCCAATTTGAGTTAAAAGAAATATGTCTGCATAATAAATCAGCTGTAACACCTGAGCTGTGTTGCATTTGAGTGTGTGAATGCGATTGGATGAACAGTTAAAAACAGTTATGTATTAAACAGTACAAGTAGTGGGCTAACAGTAATTGATCAATAGTTGAAATAGCTAAATATAATTGGATAAATGGCAGAAATAAATAGGTTAGCTATGGTGTGAGAGAGCTCCACTCACTCCCTCACAGGTGAAAAACTCAGTTTTTTAGTTTTAGGATTTAATACATTGCTTCACTTAGTAGGCAATGTTTTCATTCAAGTGGTATTTGTTTTATTGATTCTTGTTTGTTTTGATTTGTAATCATTGTTCTCTCCAAGGTCCACTGGTTGAGGATGATGCTCTCATGAACACCTGCACATGAATTCCCCTTGCTCCACCAGGTGTTGACAATGTGGACTGTACCAAGTGGGACCTTGGGATGGGGGAGGAAGCGATGAGTTTTCTTTTTGTATATTGTTTCTTGCCAGCCTTAGTAAAATGAACTCTAGCTTGAATAGTTTGTTGTAGAGTTATTGTACATCTTAATGCCTTAATGGGAAGACTGACGTCACCAACATTTTTAAATAGCTTTAATTGTTGAATTTTACCCTTGATATTAGCAATGTAGTTTGACCAGGAAGTATTTAAAGCTATTGTTTGATTCATTCAGCCTTTTTTGTCTGTGGACTGAGAAAGGAGACCCTCATTCCTGAGCCACCTGCCCACAGGGAGCCTGCTGGAAGGGTTTGGACTTAGTCTGGTCCTGTGGCTAGAGGAAGGTAATTATATTGAACAGTGCAAGACTACATTTGAGTGGCTTGCGGCAGCATACCAATGGCCAGAGGAAGACTGGAGAAATGTCCACCCTAAAATGGATAAACAGTTGAAATAGTTAGCCTAGCTAGCTAAAGGAAATGGATAAACAGTTGAAATAGTCTGCTAATGCTAGCTAGAGGTAATGCATTGAAATAGTCAGCTAATGCTAGCTAAAAGCAATGCATAAACACTTGAAATAGTCTGCCAACACTAGCTAAAGGTAATGTATTGAAATAGTCAGCTAATGCTAGCTAAAAGCAATGCATAAACACTTGAAATAGTCTGCTAACACTAGCTAAAGTTAAAGCATTGAAATAGTCAGCTAATGCTAGCTAAAGATAATGCATAAACACTTGAAATAGTCAGCTAACGCTAGCTAAAGGCATTGCATTCTTGAAATAGTCAGTTACCGCTAGCTAAAGGCAATACATAAACACTTGAAATAGTCTGCTAACACTAGCTAAAGGTAATGCATTGAAATAGTCAGCTAACAGCTAGCTAAAGATAATGCATTAGTCTTCAAATAGTCAGCTGACGAGAGCTAAAGCCACTTGAAATAGTCAGCTAACGCTAGCTAAAAGTAATGGATAAACAGTTGAAATAGTAACATTATGGATAAATGGTTGAAATAGCCTAGCTGAAACATATGCAGTCTAATAGCCTACAGCAGTCCTGCAATAAATTCCACCTGAAGGTAATGATGTTCAGATTTTGTTTAAACTGTTTTAGAGAGGTGTTTATTCAGCTGTATGATTATTTTGGAGGCTGCAGTTTGTGGTGCTGTTGAACCATATTAACGTTACATTACACAGATAGGTGTTCCTGTTATTTAGCTTACCCCCATTGATATTAATGGGGTGAACAAAAATAATAGAAACACCTGTCAGTGTAACACAATTTAAAGTTACAATTTCGAAAATCTCTGTTTTGTTTTCTTATGGCGATAAGCATGGCTGGGCCAGTGGGGCCAGTGACCCAGAGCCTCAGACTCCCAGGGGGCCTCCAGGCTTAAGACAGCACATGGTGCATAGCCCAACACTTCAGGAGGAAATTGAATGCCGGGGCCTCAGACTGCACAGCACTCAGCACCCAGGGGCCTACGCTGTGCAGGCTGACCACTAGGCCCCTTGGTGCTTAAAATGTGAGCTCACCACTAGGGCCTCTAGGCCCCTCAGTGCTTACAGTGTGAGGGCCCCAGGAGACATGTGCCCAGAGGCCTCAAGGGACCTTGATCCGGCCCTGGCGATAAGTGGTAATTGCATGCGCCACTTGTGATTTTAGTGACTTAACAGACATTTATTTAAATGAAAAACTTAGAGATTATTACTGGCTATTGTATTAGTTTTAGTTAGCCACTTTTCTTACAACATGGGGATTATAACATGCAGAAACGGATTAAGACACTGATTGAGGCTGTAGTACAGCAACAGTTGGGCTGCAGCCAGCTGCTCACTTACACAGGTCACCGTGCAGATTTTTCTGTGCATGGCCTGGTCACCTTCTAGGATGCCAGGGTCAACTGGCCATGGTCTTTTCAGTGGGGCCATCGACACCAGCAAGGCAACATGCCTGGGGGTGGAGTGAGACTGTTGGACAGTCATAAGACAAATGCAGCCTCCTCTAATTAGATTTCTCATGGGTTGCAAGATGAGCTGTAATCAGCTGTGGCACTCAGCCCAAGTCTCCACACAGACGTGATGTTTCCTTGGAGATCGGACAGGAAAGACGACACCTCTGTCTCTTCAAAGTGTTCATTCAGTAACCTCTTTTTTACAGTTTCAGTGGTAAAAATTCCTTTTTGAGAGGTTTGTATATCTCAGCTATGGTGGGAAGCAGAATGAATGGGCAGACTATAGTCTTCCTCTCCACTGCTGTGTGTTTTGGATGGCAGTCCTGCGAGTGGTATTGGTGCTCGGGGACCACTCATGAGAGAGACAGGCGTGCATCTTTGTGGGTTGAATGAGAGGAGGGAGCCAACTCTCGTTGGGTTGTTTAAGATCTTATGGGAGAAGAGAAATGTGTTGTTTCCAGACAGTCCAAGGGAAAGTGATGATGCAGCATGGATGAGAGGGGGGAGATGAATGGGATCTGTTACATAACCTGTTTTCCAAGATTTCAGATTGAGTTTGAACTGTGAGCTGCCCATACCTTTTTACTGCTGGATCAAAGCATGTCTGTCAACCTGTAAATTGCCAGCATGCACTTTTTACATCCTGCAATCTATAAAAGTTGAACCTCAACATTGTTAATTGAACTCAAAGTGCTTCACACTGTGCTTTGGCACTGTAATAAGATGAAATAATTAGTCTACACTCAATTCAAATCATTATGAAAGAGACTGCACTAAGTCAAATAATCCAGCAATCAGTGTTGTAGATTCTTAAAGAAAAACATCTGGTTTCTGAAGTTTTATGACATTGTAGTAGCCTGCCAATTCAAATTTAAATGGAAGGTAACTATTAACGCAGCTGCATTCATGATAATTCCCATAGTCTTGTTCAAAGGAATCACAGAAAAATACGCACAGTAACATGATGTAACTTGGCAGAGAAAGTGAGTGTGGGCACATGGACCGAGCGGTGCCGTGAGTGAAGCAACAATACAGCCGACAAGGGGGAGTTTCTTCTTGCAAAGCGCATGCAATCCCTACAAAAATTCCCGGTGACTTCAGATCCAAGGAGGTGGTGATATTCATGGGAGCACGATTCAAACTCTCTCACTTGGAGTAGGAGTACAGCTCCAGCAGCCCTGGAGCCAGCGCGCTGCTCTCTTTGCGCCTCTTTTTCTTGTTTAACATAAACTAAAACAGATGGAATAATGTTTGCTTAAAATAACAGTTTTTCAGCGCTGGAAGGAGAAAAGTTTAGTTTCTCATTTTGGACTGTAGTTAGGTGCTGATTTGACAACCTGAAGACATTCTGCGTAAAGTCTTACCTGGGCATTATGAAGAGGTATCCAGGCTTTTTTCATTCTTGGGAGAGGATGCCGTCTTGCTGATCACGTGTAGCTTACTCGCGGACTTTTCTTTTAATTTGCTCATATTTTAGTGGCTCTTCACAGAACTGTTACGCGCGATCTGCCCCTTTACGCGGTACTTTCAAAACTTTTGCATGCTCAAAATGGACCGTGCGGGATTTGCTGTTTTGATGGTTTTGACTGTTGCACTGGTGCGAATGGGTGACAGTCACAAGGACACAACAGGTGGGAGAAAAGAGGGCACAGGGGCAGGCCGGGCGGTCTGGAACCAGCAGCAGTCCCGGGTGAGGAGTCAAGGTCACTCGCCAAGGGGACCAGAAGACGGTGCATCCTCCAGACCATCCGGCGAGACGTCTCCTGGGACCAGCCAGCCTCGGATTCTGATCCGCTTGCCCAGGGGCACATCATCCCAAGGGGATGGCAGGCACATATCCAAAGCAGGACCGGCTCAAGCTGCAGGCGCCTCCCGGGAAGACCTTGTCTCTGCGCCGCGGGATGGTGCGGTGCGCGTCGCCAGACACCCCGGCAGCCACCAGCACAGAGCCGGAGTGAACCGCAGACAGAGCAGCAAGCCCAGCTCTGCCAGCACAAGGAGACTTGTTGGGTAAGAATGACAGCCAATTGCTCTGCACTACACTATAAAATTGTTTTGCTTTGCTTTATAAAGCCGTTCCAGCCATTCAAGTTGTATGAGCAGTAATTTTCAAGGAATTTGTGTGACCTATTTTACTGTAGTACATGTGGTTTACTGTAAAGTGGTGGTGGCCCACTTAAGCAGAATCTCTTTTCCTGTAAGGCAAACCAAGTAATGATGTAACATAACAACCCACAGAAAATGGCTACAAAGGGTTGCTCCATATCAATACAGAGCTGTGTGGATACAGTGCAGTCATCCAGTAGGTGAAACAGTTGTATATGAATTACTGTATTATGTATTTTGTCATCAGGGTCAAGGCAGGACATGAAATAATAGCTGCGGTTAAACACTATGCTGATTACTGGGCTGATAGTGGAGGGTTATAATGAACAGCAAATGTATATGAATGAGTGAACTGTCTTTGAACAGTTTTGAGACTAATGCAACACTGCATTATCACCATTTCCTCCCATTACTGCACATTACAGTATATTTAAATTGGAGAGGCTGCAGACTGCTTCAATGTGTGCACCCCAGTTTTGTGCTCTCGCCTGTGGCCATGTATTGTAGTGGTCCAATCGGAGCCTTGGCTGGTGAACATTTGCAAATTTGCTATAGTGATCAGAAACACCTGTTCCTCCGATGGCCCTCTCTCAATGCTGCAAATCCCCTTTTTTTTATTTATTATTATCTCTGTTTAACTCCAAACAGGACGATGGGTTGTTTCCATATTAAAGCCCTTTTCTTTTTGTTAAATGAACCCCGTGCATCCAGCCCTGTTTGTTCCATAGGGACAAAGCATGATACACACTGGAGGGGAGAGTGTTTACATAATAATCAGAGGGGGATTTGAATGGCCCACCTTGGGCCGCAGACACTGAAATATAAAAGAAATATCTCTTTTATGTCATAATAGGGGCTCTTGCCTTTAGGATATGGATCATATATATTGGAAACAATTTACGAGCAATAGGAGGATTCAGCCTTTTATAGGCATACATATAATGTGCACTCACCTTCCTTAAGCCCATAATAACACCCAAGAGAAATGATGGTTGTCCAGTACTTATCTGCATTTTACTGACTCTGTCCCGAGAATAAATGTTATATCGTGCATCATCAATATGCCCCGATCCATCACACCTTAAAAACAACATTTCATCATGGTATCTGCCTGCCAGACAGTTGCTCTCATGCGTGGTTGGATTGAGGTGCTGTCTATTTAAAGCAGCACATAAAGAAAATAGCTGCCTGTAGTATTGGATCCAACATGCTTTATTGCCTTGCTTGACATTGCCAAAAAAACATACTCTGGTGTTGAATGAATGGGCTTCTTTGAGTTTTAAAGAAGCATAAAGGTGGCGTTACATAACTCTGCGGGAACATTACCTTATGGTAGTCTGCACGGTGATTTTAACACTTTGATTCATTAGCTTCAGATGAATCATCCACCGCTCGCGAGAGAAAGTGTTTTTCATGACACATTTCCTCTTGGAATTCCCACTCAGCTTGCTCATTTACTGTACCCGGAGGCAGTGGCGGCGCTGGGTTCACTTAACTCAACTTTACATTCCTGTTGACTCAGTATGACTCCCCTTCTGTTTTCAGTGCACCTGTCAGAGGTTTGGCTGATCCAGATAGCTCAGTGGTGAAATAATACTCCACCACCTCATGTTCGGGTTTGAAATAAAAATATAACTAGGTGTGAACATGGTGTTATCTATACTTTAACCTGGGGCATGATCCTAATTATGTTGTATAAAGTTCTCCATTACATACATACATATCCCTTGATGGAATTTGAATGTGATGACTGACGTGTTTGGCACGGGCCTGGCCCCGATGTGTTTGATTTACGACGAAGCTAAGCCTGCCAGAGGGCCCAAACAACTGCACGTTATCCCCGTGACGCCTCAGTAAGACTCGCAGTACCTAATGAGCGCAATCCGACTGAGGTCAACGAGTCAATTCCCGTTATCTTCTCAAATCACCATGAGTCAGACACCCACTTACTGTAATATCTTGTGAAAAGATGATGGGGCACAGATCCATGCCATCGCGTTGACTGTTGCCCTGAAGTCGCTCTTGCGGTCTGGTGCCTTTTCATCTACCTCGCTGCAAAAATTGGCCTCGCGCTACAAGTGCGGATTAAAGAGTGCAATGAATCCAGTTATAACTGTTTAAAAGTTGTCATCTCTCATTTGCTCAGTGATTTATAAGAAGATGCAGGGTGCTTTTCATGTCCCGTGTGTCTCGGATAATCCCTTCAAGGCTCAGATAACTCTTTGTATTTGTTTTCACTCTGGACTCTCGCATAACAGAAAGAGGGACTTGTGGGTCCACATTCAGATAGAGTTACGGGACTTGCCCTGAAATTCTTATCATATAAAATGCAATTATAGCGTAATCTCTTAAGTGCTCATATCAATAGGCCAGCCACATCAGAATGATCTGAAACTATAACAGCCTTCACAATCAGATCAGATTGTCGTGCAAAGGTTTGAGGCCTTCCACGCTCACTGTCATTGCTCTATGGATTATGAAGAGGCCCTTGATATTAATGATTGCTGTCAGTGTCTTATTTCATCTTGTTTTTTTCTATATGTCGTCCTTTGTTCAGACCTAATGTCTGTGGAGGTCAGCAGTGCTGTTCAGGCTGGGCTGTGGCACCAGGAACCAACCGCTGCATAAAACGTAAGTAAAAAAAAAAAACTTGATTGCCCTATGTGTACATTTTTAAATATATATCATTTGCCTCAATACTCTTTCATTCAGCTACTAAAGACAACCATTTTATTCTTCGGTTATACATAATCTTGAAGTGGCACACAAGCACACTGACATGCATTTTGTATATTAGAGCTGTTCTGTAGTAAACTTCTCAGACAGAGAGGCTTTACAATCTTATACACACAGACTGAAAAATAACATAGTAAATGGCTACTAATGACTATCCTGTCAAGTGGAATTGCCCAATGAAAGTTTTCCTAGGGTGTTACTGCCCCCATGTCTTTTCTTTTCATGTAAGATCCCTGTGTGGAAATTACCATCACTTAGCAATTGGCTCTCTATTTGACACAAGCCCTTAATTATGGGTGGAACGGCTTCTTCTTTTATTTGACCACAGCAGTATTGGATATCCTAACTGCAAGATAATTAAAAGTGGAATAGAAGACACAGGCTGTGAATGAATAATCGACCACTTGTCAACATTGATGTTCTTGTCTTTAACTTGTATGAAGAGAAACTGTGCTGGTATGGCAGAGTCTTATCCTTGACCTTTTCTTAATAAGTGGCCCAATTCAATGCGCAAATGGCTACAGCTTACACCAGATTTACTCTTTGCATGTGATGTTTCAATTTCACGTTTACGACCACCATTGTTTGCTGCAGACTGAAATAACAGGTTGGAATTGGGATCTTTTTTAGAGAAAGTTATCTTTAAATTTTACGAGTGAAGTCAAACCGACACGGCAGCTGGCACCTATCTATCTAACTAGGAACTGGCTAGCTATAGGCCTACTTCTTTTTGACTTGTTTACTGTTTTCTCTGTTCCTCTCTGCTAATTATCTCACACACACACACACACACACACACACGCACACACAGTTAGCACACATTTCAGCCAGTCGCTTACACAACAAGCTGATTGGCCCCAGCAGCCTCCTAATTAGATCTTCTTCCCTCCTGCCCAGTGCAAAGCCTCCTTCCATTTTTTCTCAAGTCTCAGCTAAATGCACACTTACCAAGGTGTAAATTACATCTAACGTGGAGCTGCAGTTACCCAAATTAAAAGGGTAAATACTTTTAATCTGCCAGAAAGTAACAGGTCCAGTCTAACGCTGCTATGTTAAACAAGGCAGTGCATCTGATCAGGCCAGGGGTCTTGTCCAACCATCTGGACCCTCTTACAGCTTGGCCCTCACCCAGGTCTGACTGGAGGCTATGCTATCATCAGCTGAGTGAAGCCCCACGGCCGGCAAGGTGCCAACACAAAGGCCCCAGACTGGAGCTGGGACTGGAAGCCCCCACGTCGAAGACCTCCGTGGAGGAAAACAGGCTCAGGCTATCTTTATTCCGTCCCCGCCTGAGACCCAGGCTGCTTTATTAGGAGATGGCAGCATGAGAAAACATGTTCACAGTTGGGGAAAAAAAAGGAACAAACCTGTCGGCCGTGAGCATATGTAAAAACATATCGCGGCAGAGCGAGGAAATTCTCACTGAAGGGACTGAAGTAGTGTCTAATATTAAAAGTGTCAGCTGCAGGCTGTATTGGGTGTCTGCAGTTATGGCTTCCTAACAATACCTCTTTGTTCAATCGGGTTGAGCTCAGAGCAAATATATGACAGGAATTGGATCACTAGTTGTCCAGGGAGTGCGCCTACATGTCTTCAGAAATATGTTTATAAAACGGTCTACGTCTGGGTCTCCGTGGGTCTGCCTGGAGATTGTTGTCTGGCTCTCTGAAGCCTCCGTCCTGCCCATGTCCTGGCAGGTTTGGACTGTCTCTGTCTTCAGCTTAAGAATGGATGGTTAGCAGACTTGTTTATGTATTAAACTAAATTCCTTGTGCTGAAAATAGCCAGTGTTATGTGATAGAAAGCTTTGATCCGAGAAAAATAGAACATTGCATTTCCACTGCCGATGTTTATTTCTCTTCTTGTTGACTATTGTCAATAGATACACAACTTAATAGGGTTTTTTACCAAACCAATATTAATTTTATTAATGGTTGCCGAGAACCAAAGGTGTGTGTGTGTGTTGTGTTTGGCTGGTAAAGTGAGGCCAGGTGTACGCTTGGCTGTATTTTCATCTGTTTACTTGCAAGCAGGATCAAAGCTCCCGTCGAGATGAATGGAGCATCTTGTTTTTGGGTCAGCGCTCATACTTATTCCCCACTGTGCTGGGATTCACATCTGTTCATCAAAAAAGTATTATATTGTTGAGATGAGGAGCAGAGGGAGGCCATGTTGTAGCCTCACCCTAATGACAGCCCACCAGTCTTGTCTTGAGTTATAATACAAGTCTGTCTGTCAGCTGCATTTATAACTGTTAACACAGTTTTGCCACAACTGATTAAATGTCTGCACTGATCTCAGCAGGTGGTCAGTTAAATGTCTAAAATGCCTTCAGCCTTAATACAAATCTCTATATGGTTTTCATGGAATCTAATACCACTTTAAAACGCTTCACCAAGACATCAACAACATCACGCATAAAAAATAACTCCAGCAATAGTAAGCCGTGGGAATCTTGTACATCAGTAATCGCCAAAAAAGAGAACGTTGTTTCAGTAAAATGTGTACCATCATCAGTTGTTATTGGGAAATCGCTAAAGAAATCTGTTTACAAAATAGTAAGCTACTTAGCTGTGGAATTAGTATGAAAGTTTGAATTGCTGGCAGTTTTAGGGTAAATACAGTAACCTCCAATTAGGTGCCTGGTACATCAGTGTAGAATTACTGTTTTGAAGTTTTGGTTTACAACATTTCTTGGAAAAAAACAATTAAAGTAAGACCTTTTTTAAAGCCAGTGTTACTGGAGAATAGAATTTTATCGGTGCTTTCAGAGGCTTCACTCTTATCTTTGCACCTTTGAATGTTGCTTTCACTCATACCTAGCTGTAAATGGATTCTTGGATAGACTACCAGGAGGCAAACTGACAGTCTGAGCGAAAGGAGCTCTTTGGCAAGTCAAAGTTGTAGTGTAGACACCGCCAAGTTTTACAACAAGAGTCTATGAGGCTGTACTTACTTTAGACACAGCTTTGCTTTGAGCTAAATTGGGACTGCCCATTGTTCCAATGGTCCACTATTCCGAAATCCCAATAGTCCAAAAAATGTCCCATTGAACCAAAAGCCCATTTGTCCGACAGCCCATTATCCCAAAAACAAACGCCCACTTCTCCGAAGGCCCATTGCTCAGAAAACACACATTCTACCTGCAGTTAGAAAGATCCATGCCCTGCAATCAGTCGACCCTGCCTCCTAAAGTTTTTATTTTTTATTTTTTTTATTTTCAGAGTATTGCATACACATTGCAAAGTTTTTCATCCTTGGTTACAGGTAGTAGAAATGGTACACAGATGCGGTTGATACTGTTTTTTCACCAGCAATACCTCAGTACTCCTCTTTATGTTTTCTGATTCCTCCCCCCCTTACAGAAAAAAAAAATGGAAATATAAATAAATCAAAATAAAAACATAAAAAATACAAAAATAAATAAAAAGGTGAGAAGTAGTTGTTTCTTTTTATGTGAAAAAATTCTGCCTTTTTAACAAAGTTTGTGAGTCTTGTTTGAGCTAAATATAACCACACTTTTTTTTACCACACATTTGTGCATTTTAATACACTTCATGGGTCCAGTGTTACCTTTTTTTCAGGTTGTTACCAGCATATCTGTGTTTTTACCCCAAATATTGACATTTTAACACAATCTTTCAATTTCAATCAAAAAATACACGAGGACAAATTTAAATTTTGACCCGATGTTCGCACTAGACGAGGAGTTAAGGGATCACCAGAGTCAGTAGATTTCAGTCTGTAATGGCAATCGATCCAGTTGTTGTTGAGATATGAGCTACGGCTAAGACCCTCTACCTGAAATAAAGATCCTGAATCTACTTGTGTTTCTCTCCCCCCCCTCTCTCCTGTCCAGGCATCCTCCACAAGGGAAGTGGTGAGAACATCTTTGTGACCGAGCAGCCGCCGGTAATCACCAGCATCATGGGAAACGGACGGAGGCGCAGTATCTCCTGCCCCAGCTGTAACGGCCTGGCAGACGGCAACAAGCTGCTGGCACCGGTCGCCTTGGCAATGGGCATCGATGGCAGCCTCTATGTCGGGGATCTCAACTTTGTACGCAGGGTCTACCCATCTATGAACACAACTGGCATCCTGGAATTAAGGTAAAAGAATAATCAGTTAGAAAGCAGATTAGGATTTAGAGTTGTTTTTTTTTATGTGGCAGGAAAAATACTGATAGATACAAAGGTTAGATTAAAGTAAAGTGGCAGGAGAAGAAGAGGGGGTAAAATACTGGATGTGTTCTGTGCATTAAACATGTAGGATTGTGTCCTCCTGAGAAAATGAGGTGAGACACTGGGGGATGGCAGGATGGAGGTAGAATTATACACTGTACTAGATACCATTTCTCCAGGGTGTTTTTTACCCATAGTTAAATGTTGCTTTTCACACCACAAACAGCTTTGTGTTGCTCTCTGTGGGTCGCTTTCCACAGACTGTGTGAATTAACATTTGTTTTGTTGTGCTTTTGTCTCGCTTTCTCACTTAAAGGAACAAAGATTTCAGGCACAGGTAAGATCCTTATATGACACATTCCAGCAACAATAGTGGAAGTTATATACTGATATATATATTAAATGCTGCGCACCATTCATGGTTTTTGCATTAATTTGAACAACATTTTACACCAGTTTTAGAATGTTTTACACTCTAACAGACAGCAAACCTGAACACCAGCATGCTGTATGTCAAAGCAGCATATTCAACTATGGACAGTCAACGTATTCTCATCAACGGGTTCGTATGATATCTTACGAAATATGACCGTTCTATTTAAAGGTGAAAAAGTCGCTGTTTTAAATATGTGGTTAACTTTGTGAAGTGGAACTACTTGGTTAAGTTTAGGCAACAAAACTACTTGGTAGGGTTGGAAAAAACAACAGGATTTGGGTTAAAATAACTACTTTATAGGTGATGTAGGACATGACGCATCTACATATGGAAGTTCATTTTCAGGTTAACTGAAAATAACGTTGACTTTTGGTTTTAAATGGGACACAAACACCAGTCTCCTGTTGTTGTACAAGTAGTTTTAGTGCCTAAACCTAATTAAGTAGTTCCATTTCACAACGTTAACCACGTGTTTAAAACTACGATTGTGAGAATGGTCATATTTCGTAAGATATCATAAAAAATCATGAGAATATGTTGTAGTATTAGAGAATATTATAGATCCATAGTTGGCTAATAAACAACCATCTTTTATAAACTGTTTACGCAAAGAAAAAACATGATTTTATTGATTTTTACACTTTTTTTCCTGGTCTTAACCAGTAGAGCTGCTGCACCTACTTCCAAAGAAAATAATAATGATATATATTTATATAATAATAAAATCAAGCTATTCACTGACTTAATAACTGTCTTTTTTTCCTGTCACCTCAGTAACAACCCAACCCATAAGTACTTCCTGGCAGTGGATCCAGTGTCTGGGGCTTTGTTCATCTCAGACACCAACTCCCGCAGAATTTACCGAGTCCGCTCATTAACGGGAGGCCGCCTGCTGTCGGACAATGCAGAGGTGGTGGCTGGGACAGGGGAGCAGTGCCTGCCCTTTGACGAGCGCTGCGGTGATGGAGGCAAAGCCACTGAAGCTACACTTATGAGCCCCAAAGGTGAGCCACTGGCAAAAACAGTCTAGAAAATTTAATTACCAATTATGTTGATGATTGAATAATCGTTTTAGCCAATTATCAAGCAAAAATGTTTGCTTTCTCTGATCCCTGCTTCTAAAATGTGAGGGTTTTCTGCTTTTTATGTCATTATAAATTGGATATCTATCTGGTTTTGTACTGTGGTTTGGACTTAACAAGACGTTTAAAGATGTTACCTTGGGTTGTGGGAAATTGTGACATTTTATTGACTTAATTTAGAATGAAACTAATCGTTAGTTGCAGCCCTAGGGAGGTGCGCTAATGCCAGTACAGCCAAAAATCTATATTTTTAGTAATGATTACAGAACCCTGTAAATGGTATACATAAATGGACTACATTTGTATAGCACCTTTCTACATTACCGGACAAATGGCTTAACCGGTGATATGACGATATATATCATCAGAACGATATAAAAACACTTTACATTCTGACCCTTGCACGTGGGAATTAACCAGAGAGGTGCTGTTTTGCTAACATGTATACAAAAATAGGCTTTAACATGTGGTTATTTCATACTGTATAGACTATTTATTTATTAAATTACCAGAAAACATACTTTATCGTGATATATATCGTTATGGAGGTATGAAACGGCCTACAGTATATCGGGATAGAAGATTTTTGCCATATCGCCTCACTGCAACATGCATACAGAAGGAGCCGGGATCAAACCACCAACCTTGTGATTAAAGGACGACCTGCTCTACTGAGCTACAGCCGCCGCACCAGCACCATAATTGACAGTATCGTAATTTCTTGCATTTAAGGGAATACCTTAAAAAAAAAAAAAGCTATTAAAAAACCGTCATCATGACTTTCAGGAGGCGCAGATTGAAGCGTCTTGAATTTTCCGTGATCAGAATATCAGTCTTTTCCACCATGTGCACATCTCGTGACTCAACTAAAGCAGGACAGACACAGAAGGAGGTTATTAACCAGGTTAATGTTGAACTGATTAATGGAATTATTATTCCTGTGAACACTGTGACACCAAACTGTCAAGGATGTCACACTGTCACACTTCCTGTCTGTGACACAAGTGTGTGCACATGTGGGACTGTGTATGTACAGTACACGTGTGTGTGTGTGTGTGTGTGTTTGTGAGAGAAGATGGGAGAGATACATGTAGGAGAAGACAATGAGCCACTGATTCCCTCTTACTTGTCACAGCCAAAGTCATCCAGCACACATCAGCTTGCCCTCTCTCTGCCTGCTCCTTCTCCGTCTTTCCCTCTCTCTCATTTACACCGTGCCCTCCGCTGTACCCTCCATCTGTTGTTGTGCATCTCAGTGTGCGTGGAAGTTATTTTGGGGCACAGTTGCCTCGAACAAACACACCTGTCTGAATGCCTGCTGCCTGTTAGGCCGACGAGGCTGACACAGCACCGCTGGTAAGAAAAAAAAAAAAAAAGAGAGAGAGAGAGAAAGGCCAAAACAAATGAAAAGTAGAAAGGTGGGGGCAACAAAAAGAAAAGAGAAGCAGCGAGGGGAAACCAAGGTGTAGGAAGTAGAGTGCATCAGATCACATTTCTAAAGAATCTGCTTGCAGTCTACAATTGCCCTCTGGGAGGAGCATGAGCTCAGCTCTGCATCCCGATGACTCATCCCAAAACTAACACTTCTCTCTAACAGTTCAGTGCCCCTTTCCATCACTTTGTTCGCTCTCATTCGATGAAGCATCGAGCCATTCAGCTGTCAGGGCTGCTATCCGTTTCCAGCCGGTGGAAAGAGTGAAGTTTAATTGACTTAAAATGTCTACGGGTTCGCCCGCGGCGTTTGAGTTATGAGTCGTCGCTCACGGTGTTCATCTCTGCTTTGACAGGTATCGCAGTGGATAAGAACGGGCTGATGTACTTTGTGGACGCCACCATGATCCGTAAGGTGGACCAGAACGGCATCATCTCCACTCTGCTGGGGGCGAACGATCTGACGGCCGTGCGGCCGCTGAGCTGCGACTCCAGCATGGACGTCAGCCAGGTACGAGAGGTGATGGCGTGATAGATGATGATCTAACAGCCCCGCGAGTGCTGAGCTATGACGATTGCGTGGAGGCGCGCCAGCCAGGAGGTCAGGGAGAGACTGATTTAGGTAGGGGGGAGGCGGATTAAAGAGTCCATGGATAAATGAATGGATCAAAAGAGAGTGAGGACTGCAGTCACTTAAAAAAATGAACTTGTCTGAACCTTGGCACCCTTTCAAAACGCCTCTCTCAGCATAGATATTATCTCATGTACAACTTTTGTTTCTGCCTACTAGGTGCGTCTCGAGTGGCCCACGGACTTGGCAGTGAACCCCATGGACAATTCTCTCTATGTCCTGGAAAACAATGTCATCCTACGCATCACTGAGAACCACCAGGTTTGTACCACAAGGCTTGGATCACCCCTGTAAAACCCTTAGGGTGGCTTTGACAGGATTTTGGCCCAATTAGGCTTTCTCAAGCCAATTTACAAGTAAAAGTTCATATTCCAACAAAGTTTAGCAGAACTGGTAATATTACTGATTAATTAGCTCTTGGAATGTTCTACTTTCTGGAATCTTACCTCATTATGGAAAGTTTCGTCTGCACCGTTTGAAGAGCAAACCACTGCTAACATCTCTGTGTGTTTGTGGAATTATTATTATTATTTTACTTTTTTATTTATTGAATCATTTAGTCCATACATGTACTTTGTTCTCCATGATACAAACTCCTTTCGCTATCCAGTCCAATACCAGTATTTTTACAGGTCCCATATTGTAAAAAGTGAGATTTCCATGTCTTTTTTTTTTTTTAATTAAAAAGCAGGTCTAAGTGCTACATAAATACTGTGAAAGTATTAAAAAACTCAATCCATGGATGAACGCACAGCCCATATTCAGAAACTGTGCCTTTAAACGAGCTGTCAGGACTTCTCTATGGTTGTAATGTCACAACTATACTAT
>JAOVVB010236461.1:0-23070 GCA_028570985.1 Heterobranchus longifilis | reverse complement strand
ATAAACTTGTGTTCGCCACAGAGCTTATTTTCTGTAATGATCCAAAATCCAATGCAAAAATCCCATAGGCTTTTTGACGAGGGAACCCATGGCCATGCTAACTTCCGGGTTGGCCTACAAAAAGACGGCATCCCTTTGGCTCCCTATATTCCTTCCACTTACTATTATTTCAGTATTTTATGTTCTTTAAAAGGACAAAAAACTGGGAAAGGTAGTCATTATGATGGTACTTATGTAGTCTAACTAAGGAGTTTCCAACTTATTTGTTCATTAAGAAGCTGTAAAATGTTTTACAAGTTGGAAACAATGAAGATTTTTATCATCCTACTATGCGTGCATGTGTGTGTGTGTGTGTGTGTGTGTGTGTGTGTGTGTGTGTGTGTGTGTGTGATCACTCAGTAATGAGGATCACAGTCTTCCAGCAGACTGTCAGTGACGTAGCCAATCTTCAGCAGGTTTTGGTAGTAGTCTTTCTCCACAGCGGTGTTGACAGTCCAGCCCACCACCTCCACGCCTCGCTCTGCCCAGTACTGAACGTAGTCCCTAAGTGAAAGGAGGAAGGTAAAATACAGCTCAGTACATAAGGAACAATACACAGACAGACAGACATGTTTTGGCTGCAAACAATACATGATATAGAAGAGAGAACCCCATAAATGAAGCAGCGTCTACTTATGAATTGGGAAGCGATTCAACAGCATTTTATAACTTTAAAAGATTATTTTGGGGGTTTTTACCTTTATTGATAGTACAGCTGAAGCCTCTGTATGTGGGCGCACGCTCTACCACTGTGCCACCAGCACACCCCCATTTTTAATCTCTTATTGAATCTTATTAAAAAACGGGGCAGTGTCAATCCAATTTTATTTATAGTGTCATATAACAAAAGTTATCTCGGGACACTTTTCATGTAGAGCAGGACTAGAATAGGCTCAATGGTTTTTAGGGGGGAACTATTTTCAGGTATGGAATACAATATTCATAACTATGTTTTCATTAGTGTATAATCAACTGAAAGTTTTATTTATTTATTGTTTATTTGGGAGGGACAATGCATATTAATGAACATTCAGAGGAATGTAAATATGCCAGGTTATAGTTTATAGTTTCCATCTGCTGTCTCTTGGCAGGTTGATGAAGAATCATGGTGTTTTCATTCGTTTACAACGAGTCCGCCATGTTGCACCGCCATGTTTCTACAGTAGCCCAGAACAGACAGACCAATCACCAGCTCGAGAGAGGGCCTTTCACTTTTTTACATCACCAAGGCCACTGTAGGTTCTACTACACACTTGGAAAGAGAGGGCTGAGAGGAGGGGTTTTCAGTCAGTTGCAATCTGCCACCTCACCACTAGATGCCACCAAATCCTACACACTGCTCCTTTAAGTTCACCTTTCAACATTTGCAAGTTATTAAAGGCTAAAATAACTCATATATGTTTAATCACCTTTTGTTGGCAGAGCGGTAGGAACCCAGCTTTTAGTGGCAGCCTATTTACATGTTTGCAACCTGTACCTAAAATCTGAAAGTTAAATGAACAGCTTAATATAGATATGAAATGTTAATTAAATTCAAATTCAGAACTATGCAGTTGGTCAGATAAAAATATAGATACGAATCCAAGTTTAACTCAGAGAATTCAATTCAGTTTTATTTGAATTGTAATTAATTAATTAAAATAAAATTATTTTTTTTTAAATTTAATAATAATTAAAGAAAAACATTTAAATTTAAAAAAATGATGTGAGGTGATTATTTCTCTAGAGGAATTGTAGCATACTTGTATCTCCATCATCCAAAATAAGAGTTGGGCACCAGACAGAATAATCACAGTCCTACACTGTCCTTTTAAAAAAATATGTAATGTAAATATTAATCAGATGGAGACATGGCCCGGTTAGCTTGCTACCCTCGCTACAAAAATGCACGAGATAAACAAAACATAAACCATCAATTCATTTTCAGCAATTAAATCTTATGTATTCAACCCAAATTGTAATCAAATCAAATGCTTATGGTTCATACACAAATACAAAGTTTCACACACAAAATGCCCATTAAAACAAGAGAAACAAACTTCCAGTCCAGATATGAAATATTTATATGGAATATTTAATATTTATATGGAATATAAATGAGGGGTGATATAAATGACCCAAATGCAAAGAAAAAGAATGCGGAGCCTGCAGAGTTACAGTAAAGGAGACGTTAAGGTAAAGGAGTTGCATCCAAACTGGTCCAAGATGTAGCTAAAAAATATTCACCCCCACCTGCTGCAGGGATCAGTGCATCTCCAGCAGTGCCTTGTTGTCCAGGAAAGTTTAGGAATCCAGCCGGTTCTTGGACTAACTGCTGCTCTGTTTACTTTCATATACGTCACTGTTTTTTTTTGGAACAAATATGTCAAGAAACTGAATTAAACTTCAAATTATCTCTTTTTTTTTAAGCCACTCTCACTCCTCTGTCTGTCCTCCTCCATGATGCCTTTGTTAATTGCTTCCCCTCCCCCGGCTCACAGGTGTGTCTCATTGTCCTTTCCTGTCAGCTTTGAAAAGGGCTATTCTGTACTTTTTCTTTCTTTCCCCCCTTTCTTTTACAGTCACCACATTAAACAGGCTTCTCCAAGTTACATTTAACATGTTTTAAGACCTTTTTAATATGCCAACTCCACAACTCTTTTTTTCCTGAAAACTTAACAGACTAATTTGTGCCAGAACCTGTGGACACTCCACAGTCAAGAGCGTAAAGCAATACACTGACGTAAACAGTACCTGTGCTGCCCTATAGCATCCAAATCACACTAAACAGAGTAAACTGTAACATTTCTCACACACAAAACATTTATTTATGGCGTTACAGTATTTATTTAATCCTACGAAAGGACAAGAGAAAAATGTAAGACCTGTGTAAACAAAATTCAATACTTTTAAGGCCTTATTTTGAATATACTAAATACTTTTAAGACCGACTATTGGCTGAATATAAACACAGCTGCAGAGAACAGACACACTTTTCATTTAAGAGGTTACAGCTGATCTAATCTGCCACTAGTGGTGTCTGTCATTCAATAGTGACAGCCACAGTCGGCTGCTACCTATATATATCATTATATTATATATTATTATATTATGATCTTAGTGTGACGAGCTGTGAAGCAGTTCAGCTCAGATTGTTTCATTTGGAGGATTTTTAGAGGTGTGAATTGGTGAATGTATAAAGTATTTTACAAGAAAAAATTGACAAAAATTAGAAGAAAGACAGAAAAAGTAAACACAATTTTCTGTAGCAGAATTTCTTTTTCTCATTGATCCATTTAATCATCTTGTGATTGATGTTGGGGGTCTAATAGTTTCAGCAATGTACTGAAGCACCCGTTGCTGCTTATTCTGCAGTTTTGTATTTTGTTGTTGCTTTCAGTTTTTATTCATCATTTCCTGTATTCCTCGTCAGACATCCAGCCATTAATCACGCCTGGTTTTATAAATAAGCATCACTGCAGCATCAACCTGTGTAGACCGATAAAGACAGGTATCCTTTTATATAGAAAGAATCGTGCTTTTTTTTTTTTTTAAATGAAACATCCTGCCTTTTTAAGATTATAATAAGAAAAGATTCCTCTTGACATTCTTAAACCCGCTGACAGCTTTGTGAACGTGCATCGTAACGATAAAACAAATTAAATTTCACCTACAGTGAGATGAAGTCTTTCTGCACGAGGATGGCAGAGACGCCACAGAGTTTCCAAAGTATGTGGTGGTGGGCCCAGTCCAACAAGATGTCCAGAACCGCCAGCCACAGCTGACCCGATGTCGACAGGGAGCGAGGAGTGCCGTCGCCGAAACGGCTCAGTCTCCAGGGGCGGTGGATGAGAGCCGTGACCACGTTGGGGTCAGTCTGACGCATCTGTGGGCCGCAAGAGGTCGGAGGTCAACAGAATGCTGTCAGAATTAGAGGGAGGGTCTGGCTCTTCAGTCAGAAACAGTCTCATCATCGTTTACTTTTATGACGATATGTGCGATGGTTCAATTTAAAAGGTCCAGTGTGTAGCATTTAGCTGCCTGACTTGGAAAAAAATTGAATATAAAATTCATTAGTATTTTTTTTAATTAGTATATAATCCCCTCCCCAAAATAAGAATTATTTTTAGGTTTTTATTACCTTAGAATGAACCATTTTTATCTACATGGGGAGCGGGTAGATGCCGCTAAAAACTACACACTGTACCTTTAAAGCAGCAACAAACACAAATTCATCTCATTTGAGGTTTTAGCTAAAAAAAAGAAAAAAGAAAAGGATATTACAGTTTTGTGGCTGTGCCAGTGCTCCATTTACAGGCAATAAATAAACACTTTAGTAAACAAATAAAGCAGTAGGTATGTCAATAAACAAAGAAACATTCATTCAAATACCTTATACAAATCTTTATGCATCGAAGTAGCTTTCTAAAGACGATTCATATTTTTTGTTACCTTGTAGATGACTTTGGGTTCAAAAGAAGAAACAATGCTGGAATTGTAAAGGACAGGGAACTTCTTATACATCTCATGAAGCACTGATGCAGCCTGGAAAAGACGATAAGTTATTCATATTTCATAAAAACTGGAGCAATTACCAACAGAACATAACAAACCGGCTTATGTAAAGAGATCACTGAGATGAGTGCCTCCTAGGAGGACCAGGGCCTGTCCGGTCAGGACAGTATATTCCGTACCTTGTCAGGTTGACCTTTGACATCAAAGAAGATGGTCAGCTGGTGTCTGATGGACTCCTCCACTGCCTCCTGCAGAGTCGGGACCTTCTCTCCACTGAACTTGTCCCTGGAGGCGAAAGAAATCTCAGCAGGTTTTTTTTTTTAAAGGCAAAACTTAAAGCAAAAGGGACAAAACTCAGGTCCGTTTCTCTTGCTCCCTTATTTTAAAGGGATAGTTCAAATATTTTTAAGTGGGGTTGTATGAGGTGTTATCCATCGTCAGTGTATTACCTCCAGTAGATGGTGGACGGCACACCTCCAGTTTGGAGAAGCAGACAGGAGTCTCGACACAAAAGCTAAGCAATGTACTGCTGTGGACGAGGCCACACAGCAAAGTATATTTTAGCCACCTAAAAAAAAAGCTGTTAGTTTAAATGTACACTACATTTAGATTATTTTCACTCTTTTTTCTTGCCATCAAACAGCCCTTTACGACTGGGAATTTAATCTGTTACATAGCTCTCTTAAAAAGCCACCACACTCCTTTGACAAAAACAGTAATTTTACCTCACTGAACACTGAAGTTGTTGGTCTACGGCTGCCTCGATAAGTTTGTTAGTTTTGTTAGTTCTTTTAAAACACCAAAGTCACACAATGTTCTGCAAGATAAAATTACTGTTTTTGTCAAAGGAGTCTGGTGATGTATACAACGGCTTCAGTTCCCCGTCCGAAAGTGGTGAAAATATTCGAAATATAGTGTGCACTTAAACAGATAAACATTTTTTTTTAGGTGGCTAAAATAAGTTTTGCTGTGTGGCCCCCGTCCACAGCAGTACATTGCTTTGCTTCCGTGTCAGGACTCCCGTCTGCTTCTCCAAACTGGGGGCGTGCCGACCGCCATCTACTGTAGGTAATACACTGACTGTAGATAAGTACCTCATACAACCCCACTTCAAAAGATCTGATCTATTCCTTTAACTTTTCTCAGTGTTTATATGTCGCCAAATGTTCATGACAGTAATTAGAGAGCTGGGAAAGTTATGTGATTTTGAGTGCTACGGTTTTCTATTTTTAAGATCTTAGATGGAGCTCCAAATTAATGTTATAGCATGCCATAAACACAAATTATGATATATGTAAAATAATTTGTTAAACTTAAATATCAGTCCCAAAGTGTCCCACCCCAAGTGATGATTCAGAGGCTGAGAGACTCTAACAGTGTAAGTTAGCGCCATGTGGAGGAAGAGACAAAGTCACCTTGCATCTCCGTCTCTCACACCCCCACCAGGTAACCACGGGAACCACCTCCCTGACCCCGCGCTGGGATAAGTGTGTTAACTACGTTGAGAACTCGCTTGCTTATGCCACCGGGCGCCTCTTTGTCAACACACACTTCCAGGAGGACAAGAAACACATGGTGCGTGTGCTCTGGAAATGACATCATGTCCCATATTGTGGGTCAAGTGTTTCAATTTTTGTGTACATGTAACAGATGTGTGTGTTAAGTGTGTTTTGTCTGCGTGTCACCTGGAGATGATGTCAGACATTTAATGTTGTCATCTGCGTCAGTGCGGGTGTGTGTGTTTATGTGGCAATGAGAGCGAGCGCTGATTTTTTTGTAAACAGTCTCTCATTAATTTGTGTGTGTGTGTGTGTGTGTGTGTGTGTTTCTCAGATGGAGGAGCTGATCGAGGGTGTTCGCTGGGCGTTCATCGACATGCTGGAGAAGGAGAACGACTGGATGGATCAAACAACGAAGAAGAAAGCCATAGATAAGGCAAGGACAGCTGGCAGCTTCAGCACCATGTTTCTTATATTTCCTCTGTCCCGTGCGAGACTAAAAAACAATGTACCCTGACGTCACCTATTGGTTTGTGGACTCCTGTTTTGAAGCCTCAAGTTTGGCATTTTGCCTCCGCCATCTTGGGTTTTTGAAACCAGATGTTACCATATTTGGGCAAGACGGCAGAACGGGGGGGGGTTGACGCTAAGCTAGTGCAGATGACGTTTTAATGGCGCTGCGCTAAGCTAACTGCTAAAGAGGGAGGGGGGAGCGGGGAGCTCTGGATACTCACACCACTCGCTGCAGTGACACAGAGCCGGTTGAAAATCTGCAAACTTTCCTTTACGCTAGCGCTAACTAGTTAGCTTGGTTAGCAATATGCAACCGAATGCTGAACCAGGTTTTTAGGTGACAAAAAATGTTACAATTAACTTTTATGAAGTGAAAACACACTGTGAAAGGCTCAAAGATGTAATTTAATGTTGACAGGGCCTGGTTAGCTTTGCTAAGCCTCTATTCTGCTGCTAGCATGGCGACCTGTCAATCACATGGTAACAACGCCCCAAAACATCGACCTGTTCTATCGTCTATGAACTAGCAATAGACCGTAAACTAATTATGAAACCATTTACTGAGGTAATAAATTAAGTGAGTAGTCGGGGCCTTTTCCCATTGACTTGTACGCAAATGGAGGTCTTTTTGCAACCACTGGAGTCGCCTCCTGCTGGCCATAGGAAAGAATACAAGTTTAAGGCACTTCCGCATTGGCTTCACTTTTCAGATCTGGAAGCTACGTTCATTATTTTTACAGTCTGTGGTCCCATCACAGCTACTTCACAGCCACTGAAATTATTTTTACTCCTATTTCCACTTAACTTTCAACTTTTTGTTGGGTCCTAATTTTCTGTGGGTTCATCACTACAAGCAACACTTTTCACAAACACAGTCATGTGATCCATTGTTAATATATTGGTTATAACAGCTTACCCTCCTCTTTGATTTCTAATCAATTCAAAATTTAATTGTCTGGTCCAAACTTTTTGTACTCATCTTAAAGCTGCGTGTTTAGCTCACTTGGGGGAAGTTCTATTTTAAGTACCTACCAAAAATATCTACTTATAATCGCTCATACATGTGAGGTAAAGCTCAAACAATGAGCTAAAAGAGGTTAAAAAGCTCAGTAGATTTGGGTTTGTCACTATTAGTGACTCCTTTCACATTAAACACACAATCATTGAATTTATTCTTAATATAAATGTTGGTTACGGCAGCTTTAAACCAGAATATTGATCGACTTGTGATGAGAACGTAACTTTGATGTCTGTGGATTCAGCTTTGTCTCAGTCCATCATGAGTGCTGCTCACACATTTTATGATTTAAGACCTTGTTTTCCTTTGACACAGCGGTGTGTCGTGCTGTCCTTCATTCTACTGTCTTTGTACGTAGAGGACTATTAACTTTTAAAATGTTCCTTTCATGGAGTACGTTTCTCCTTGAACCAACGTCCTCCACATCCACCAGCTTTGTTTCAACCACAGTATTGAAAACATTGAAACAAACCTCGTCCACCCTGAGCTTTTGTTACAGTTCGATAGGGACCTCATAAAAATCCAACATCATTGCATGTAGACGCTATCTCTTTTTTATTCCCACTGGCTCTTTATTCCTTATGTAACAAAGCCACTGTGGGAACATTTTTTGACTCTCATTCATTTCATCTTATTCAATTCTATTTCTGATTATGTAGAAATCTGTTTAAACTCTCATCATGTTGTCTCACTCTCTCAAGGCTCATGCAGTCCTGGCGAAAGTTGGCTACCCGGAGTTTATTCTGAACGACACCTACCTCAATGAAGATTTAAAGCAGGTTTGTACGGCACTTTTGAAAGCGAGCTCTTTAGCGTAGCAGCGTTAAAAAACATGAGATCAAAAATTAAAATGTAAAATTACAAAATAAGTGTGCAAAGTGCTATTGTTTATTGTATTCATTGTTTTTCCTTGCTTTCATCTATTCATGCATAAATGGGATTTCAAGTGATTCATGGGCTGAAAGATTCTCACGAGTTTATCAAAGATGCAACAGTTTTTGATAAGAAAATAATTGAAAAACAATATTTTTAAAATCTTAACAATTAGGAAGAACAAAGATGGTAAACTGGCAGTATCTCAGAGTGCTAAATTTATTTTCCTGTTGGAATATTTGCACATCTTAGCTTAAGTTTGGGGTTACTTTTTGAAAAGTAAAGGGAAAACTTTTCAAAAAGTCCTTGTTGCCAGCAGGTGAGCGAGCTGCTCTGTATCGCTGCAGTGATACTGAGCCGGTTTCCCTTTAACACTTTAACAGTGTGTGTTTGTATTTGTGTATGTTTTAGCTAGAGTTCAGTGAGAAGGACTACTACGGGAATGTGATGCAGACGTTGAAGTTCATCGCCCAGTCTGATATCGACTGGCTCCGAAAGAGAGTCCCACGTACAGAGTGAGTGACGGGACTCATCTCTGGCTGTGTTTGAAGTTTCACACTTACATACTATTCATCCTAAGTATCACGTAAAATTTTATATGTACTGTAGTGCATTCCAACTGCATACTATATGGATTCTGTGTACGCAAGAAATACCCGGATGTATACTAGATCAGCAAGATTTTTTGGAGTATGAGATGTGAGTTTACTGGACGTATACCCCAAAATGCATTGCAGCTCTTCAGACTGGGCAATGGTGGACAGTGAGGCAGACAGTTTAAATAATTAACCGCTGGATAAAATAATTACAAATGATGGCGAGTGAGGTTAAGGTACAGTTAAGAGGAAAAACGCAGGAGCTCACATATATAATGTACTGTAGAAATATTTATTTAACACCAGAATATTTTATAATCTTAATTTGCCTTCAAATAATACTGGAAAATATTAAATTGAGTGGAAGAAGTAATTGATTTGTGTGTGTGTGGATGTGTCTAGGGGAAATTATTTTTATTTTATTTTGTTTACTTTTGTTTTTGAGTGTATTTTTTGTTGTTAATTGTGTTATAATGTTCAATTAAAATAAAAGAAAAAGTTTGACTCCAAAAAAATCAGTAGCTCGGGCCGGATGCAGTCATGTGATGCAGAGAAGATTTGAGTTTACTTAAGTCTGCTGGTAATGCCATTAATTCAGTAGTTTAGTTTACAGTACATACTGTCATACATGTAGACTGAGTATATAGTATGCATTGCGTTAGTGTGCATGCATGACTTTTTGTGTTTTCCTTGCTGACGTAGCATAACGTGTGTGTTTGTGTTTCAGGTGGTTTACAAACCCAACGACCGTGAACGCCTTCTACAGTTCCTCCACCAATCAAATCAGTAAGATACGTTACATGATTGATTACTGAGATGCCAATATTTTATTAAGTTAGTCAGAAGTTCTTGACTTCTGAAGCTCTGTCCAGACAGGATGACGCTACACTGCACCTCAGTGATTTCAATTAAGTATCTATCTTAAGGATACATTTTGTGGGGGGGGGGGGGATTATTATTCCTTTTATATGGCTGAGTAGGCATTTCAGTGTCAGAAATAATTGGGAATTTGCATTAAAAACAAACAAAACCTGACAGCGGACATGAGGAGTGTGTGTGATCAGTTTTATAATAGTTACTCTCCTGAGAAATCACAATTTTAATCACAAATAAATGCCTCACGCAGACTGAAATAGAAAAATAAAAAATAAAAACCTGACCTGCAGTAAACGAATCCTGTCTGGGCACGGCTAAAGACACACGAACGAAAACTATTTTGATCTTCTCATTTAGGATTTCCCGCTGGAGAGCTTCAAAAACCCTTCTTTTGGGGAAGAGAGTATCCGAGGTGAGATTAAAGAAATGTGACACGCTCTGCTAACAGACCAAAGAAAAATGCCATCTCATGCTTTTTACTGTGCAGCTCTGAAATAATTATTCTGACATGAACCTCCGAATAGAAAACCACAGAGAAGAAGTGTAGTGGTTTAATACTTCCTGCTCCACAGATCAGGAAATTACAGCTCATTAGTCATATGTTTCTTCATGAGTTATGAGTTCAAAAACATCCTATAATACACTGTATGTTTTTTAATAAATAAATATAATCCTGAATACTTTAATACAGTATATCATCAGTGTTGGGAAGGTTACTTCTGAAATGCAGGGTTACAGATTACTAGTTACCCTGTTAAAAATGTAATAAGTAATGTAACTATTTCAATGACTTCATCAAAGTAATGTAACTTATTACATTTGATTACTTTTCAGTTATTTTCAAACAAATGTTTTATGGGCAATAAAGCTCAAACACAACAGAATTAATATTATATTCTACATATAAGCTGTTTACCCAAAATCATATATTTGGATGTAACCCCTTTGTAATCCCCAACATTTGGATTAGTAACTGTAATTTAATTATATATATTTTCTCAGTAACTGTAACTGATTACAGTGACTCATTCTACTTAGAAGTAACTTAAAAACAGGGTTCCTGCAGAACCTTAGAAAGTCTTAAAATGCATTGAATTCATTAATGTAAAAATCAGGCTGTAATTGGTGTCAAAATGTCTTAAATCAATCTTTCAGAAGTTTTAAGACATGGGTAGTAGGATTTTATGAATCCGTTTTTTCTGACGTTGCATTGTAAAATCTCAGAATAATTGGTAACATCTATTGCTTTTAAATAATTTAAAGAATGCCTCTCATATTAACATGCAAATTCAACAAAAATCATTCCACGCCTGGTTATTTAACAAAGATTTCACAACATGGCTGAAACCAGCACAAGACGATGCATACGAGGCTCTGTGTGTTTCATACAAAAAGGTTTTCAAACTCTATTTCTCAGTTCTGTCCTAACCTCAACTCCACCACATCATATAAATATGGTACAATATGATACAAATATACATTTGGGCAAAATTGTAATTGATGTCGGTATATAATTGGTCTTAAATTTCATTCCAGGTGGCATTAAAAAAGTCTTGAAAAGTCTTACGTCTAACTTGCTTTAAGGTGCAGGAACACTGTGAAAAAGGAGGATTAAACTTCATCTATTTGTTGTCTGTTTCCAGATCTTTAAGTTACGGTGCCATCGGGGTGATAGTAGGACATGAGTTAACACATGGCTTTGACAATAACGGTAAATACTGCTAACAATACTAACAATGACCTCAGAAGACAACAACAGTAACGTCAGAGATTTCTAACACACTGGAGATTTTCTTCTGTGTGATGCTTTTCATGAACAGGTCGCAAGTATGACAAAAATGGCAACCTGGACTGGTGGTGGAGCAACTCGTCTATAACGGCCTTCAGCGAGAAGTCCCAGTGTATGATTGACCAGTATAACGACTACTACTGGGAGGAGGCGGGGCTAAACGTAAGAATCTACAGAATTTACAACAGCAGAATGAGCTTAAAATAATTCCATGAAAACATTCAAATCACCACCGAGTCAAAAATAGTCTTTGAGGATGTATTTTTAGTCTGTTTTTAACTTTCAGTAGTAACGGGTGCATAGTGCAACGCAGTATTCATTTTTATGATCGTAACTTTTGTAAATACTTGGTGAAGGAGAAACTTGTGGATGTTTTGTTCTTTAGGTGCGGGGCAAGAGGACTCTGGCAGAAAACATAGCAGACAATGGAGGAATAAGAGAATCTTTTAGGGTATGATCTGTGTCTCTCTCTCTCATCAATAAGATAAGCTCCTCTTGATCTTGCAGAAATTACAGGTGTAACCATAAACTGTATAAAACAAAAAGTGGACACAGCCTCTGGGTCAGAATGTGGCTTCTTTCTAATAACAGCTACCCTGCTACAACACTATGTTTTAATGAATAAATATTAGCTCAAATGCAGCAATAATCTACTTATAATTGATTAGGCTATACATGAAGACGTGACTCAACTTATAAGTAGTCTGGGTTGTTATGTAAGTAACATTGTTATATTAGTAACACCTGTGGTTGTTATTAGTTACACCTGTGTGTATTAGCTGCACCTGTGCTCCTAATTTGTTATTAGTTACGTGTACTTCGCAACTCGTATGTCCTTTGTGTGAAAGTAGTCTTATAAAACTTGTCACGTTAAGAAGCCGTGGTGAGAAAACTTGATGTTTGTGTGCAGGCGTACAGGCGGTGGGTGGATGAGAGCAGAGGTGGTGTGGAGGAGCCTCAGCTGCCTGGGGTCGGACTGAACAACAACCAACTGTTCTTCCTCAGCTACGCACATGTAAGGACACGCACACGCACACGCACACACACACACACAAACAAACTATTTTTGCCACTCTGCCAATGCCATGCTTCAACCAGTCTGTTCTGTTGTCATATTTAAATATACTGGTGTTTTCCTGTGAGTTAGCAAACCTCGTTAATGTTGAGGCGTAGGTCTCAAACTGGTGAGATTTAAGGAAAGATTTTGAAACAGTTGCAATATAATGCAAATTATAACTTTCTGTTTCTATCTCAACTGTAAAATGTAAATCTGCATGCCATTATATTGCTGCTTCTATCATTTGTGTTTGTAAGTAACTAAGTACATTTACTCAAGTACTGTACTCAACTATAATTCTTTTAAAATAGTTTTTAGTTTTCTACTTTATTGGAACAATTTCATTTTATGCTATATATACTTCTAGTCCATCACTTTTTACTCCACTGCCTTAATTACTTTGCAGATTTGGATTATTAAAGCAAAATATAATTAACAAGTATATTATGATGTATTATTATAGATTAAGGTACTCAGGGTTAGGGTTAGTAATATAGTAAGTAATATAGTAAGTAATTACAATTAGCCCCAGCTTTGCTTGCTGCAACATTAAAATGATGTACACATACATCAATAATTTTTTTATCCAATAATATTCTGAAATGGGCCATTCTGCATACTTTTGTACTTTTACCGAAATACAATTTTGAATACACAAGTTTTACTTGTAACGCACACACGCACACGCACACGCACACGCACACACACACACACACACACACTGGCTTTTTGCTTTTACTTTTTGCTTTTACTTCACTCACAGAAAATAAAGTACTTTGATAACCGAGTATTTCAGAAATACTCGATCAGAGTACTTTTATGTCTACACTGTGGTATTGCTACATTTATATAATTCAAAGATCTGAGTACTCACAGGACTCAACAATAAGGATTGCCCGGGGAAAGTATTGCAATACGTGTTGTGTACTCTGTATCGTGATATGTATCGTAATGTGAGGTTGTAGGCAATACTCAGCCCTATAGTACACACAGACAATCATCTGTACAATGTACTCTGTAGGTGAGGTGTAACTCATACAGACCAGAAGCAGCCAGGGACCAGATTCAGAGTGGAGCCCACAGTCCACCAAAATACAGGTGACCACACACACACACACACACACACATGCACACACACACACACACACACACACACACATTGATGACTGCACTCACAGTCCTTACAGTCTGACCTTTACCATCACTGTTGCCCCGCAGAGTTATCGGCGCGATGAGTAACTATGAAGAGTTTCGGAAAGCGTTCAGCTGCCCCGAGTCGTCGGTTATGAACCGAGCTGCGCAGTCCTGCCGGGTGTGGTGACCTTTGACCTCAGCTTGACCCTGCACCAGGCCAGAGCTGTCAGCGGGACGTCTGTTGAGAAGGGCTCATAATGCTGGACTTAGCCGACATAGTTTACATGATGTGTGGAAGGATGCAAAAATGAGTTCTTCTCACAGACAAAGTACACTCATGTTGGGATAAGAGTGGAAAATGTTATCGACTGAAGGCATTTTAATGGGCTGCTGTATATTGCTACGGCAACAGATCTGTAACTTTTTCCACAGGTACATTTGCTGCATATGTTGCAGTTTCTGCATAAATTATGACTGAAGTCATTTGTTAAGGACCATAGTTTATGGATTATAGAAATGTTGGAAAAAAGAGGCTGTGTCTTTTTACAGCCCTAATATGACTTGATAAAGATAGAAACTTTCTTATGGGAATAAAAAATGTATATAATAAAGTAAAGGTACTATGACAAGAATTTGTTTTTTTACAGAAAACTATATTTCAAATGTTACGGTGACTGTGGTAAACAGAAATATTATCAGGTCAATGCATATTTTCATTATAAGCCATGAATTCCCCAAGAATAGATTTAAGCAAAAACAAATACTAAATATAATACAAAAAGATCAAGTTAGATATTTACAGTCCAATGTTATGTTATATTACATCTTAAAAACATATTTTTCTTTTCTTTCAGATTGTGAAATCTTATATCATAATTTTTATATTCTTTATACTTGCAGTGGGCAGTTCAATAATTAAAATGATGTCAACCTCTTGGCATATTTTTAAGACTTAAAGGGATAGTTCAGATTTTTTTGAAGTGTATTACCTCCAGTAGATGGCGGTCGGCACGCCGCCAGTTTGGACGAGCAGACAGGAGGCTAAAACCTCATCCACATTTTTACGTTTTTGCTTTAAAACACATATCTTTTGCTACGTTTATGCCTCACAAACAAGAAGTTTGGAAATGCTGCTCTGTCCGTTTTAGTTTGGAAACTCCAGGGCTGCGTACGGGCGAATACGGAGAACTTTGGAAACGATGATGCAGACACCCGTGTCAGTCAGTCTTATCAGTTAGATAGGTCTACATACCTTGTTTCCCGTTGCCATAGCTTCATCCGTCGGTAGATGATGCTCCCTGTACCGCTCTAATATCTCGCTGTATTTGCTTTTTAACAACTGTTTTCCACCGCCTGCTCTTACTTACTGAATCCATGTGCTGAATACATGATCTGCTTCCTGTTTACACAGGTACACATGTGCCCAGTATACGTGACTGGTCATGCGAGATGCGTCGTCAGTCGTTTTAATATGGACAGAGATTATTTCTGATATGGTGCTAAAACACCGGTATGGATGGAGATCGTTTTGGTTTTAAAACGCCAGTTTAAAATAAAAACATAGCAATCTAGATGTGGCCTAAGAAATATATTTTGACCACCTAAAAAACAAAAAATCTATATCAGTTTAAGTGCACACTGCTGTCAGACAGCCCTTTACAATGGGGAACCGGAGCCGTTATATATCGCTTTCTTCAAAGACACCAGACTCCTTTGACAAAGACAGTAATTTTACCTCGCAGAACACTGGAGGTGTCTACTGCTGCCGCGATCGCTTAGTTTGTTTGTGTAACTTTTAGATGAAAAGTGAAGGTGTGCCGACTGCCATCTACTGTAGGTAATACACTGAGTAGTTCATCCAAACACACTTCAAAAAATCTGAACTATCCCTTTAATATGAGGTGAAACGACCTAAGATATGGTATATTTTGTATGTGTGTGTTTTTGTGTGTGTGTCTGTGTGTGTGAGCGGGTGAGTGTGTGCGTGTGAGTGTGTGCGTGTGCACTCTTTGATACTTGCTTTCTGTCTTACTTTGTTTCAATCTCCGTCTTGTGTCAGACATTTATATTCATTGTGCTGCAGTTCAGCCCGAGGCAAATTAACTAACTCGCAGAATTACAAGCACTCAAACTACAAGATGATGCATTTGTCTTTCTGTTTCTGAGGTGCACTCGCACATCAGCTTGTTTATTTGATGTTGCTCTGAAATAAAAAGGGAGTGTTTTATTTTCACAGATGTCACAAGTTAGTCATATAATGGGAAGGATATACCTTCAGAAATATTGTTTATCAGGAGTAATCACTAGAGGACATGGCTGTTTTCTTAAACTCCAAGTTCTTGTTTTGTTTTTTTAGATTAAAATAATCTGTTTGTTTTTTTTATATTTCACATTTATCTGACTGCCTTTTCTCATTCTGCTTTTTGAAGCGTGCTCATATACAAACTGATTCCAATCAAGGGTTGCAACTAACCATTGTTTTTATTATTGATTGATGTGTCAATTATTTCTATAATTAATCTTTTAGTCTAAAAATAAAAGTCAGAAAATAATGAAAAATGCCCATCATAATTAACCAAAGCCCAATGTGATGTCTTCAAATGTCCTGTTTTACTGTTTAAAACCCCAAAATATTCAGTTTACAATATAAAACAGTGAAACACAGAAAATTCTCACATTTTGTGAAGCTGAAAATAGCATATATATTTTTGCATTTCTCCTCGATAAATGATTTAAACGGTTAATCAAGATTGTTGACAATTTTTGTCAGTCGACTAATTGATTTATTATTTCAGCCCTACAAAATAGCATCACTCGAATCATCCAGTATGGTTTATTTTGAAATGCAGAATAATAAACATCCACAACTCCACAGTGGAAATAATTAAATTGATAACAGTGATTTTTTACATCATTTATTTGTGTTTTTCTTCATTTATCATATTATTGTAATTTAATGGGATGAAGTTTTGCTTTTCCATCGTTAAATGTGATTATGGTTCACTGTGTTGCTGTTTTTGGTTGTGCTTCTTTCTGTTCAGGTTCTAATAAAAGTCTGAGACAAACGCCGTTCCTGCACCTCGTAACTTTGCTGTGATTGGTGAGTTGGAAAACGTGTGTGTTGTAAGAGACGGTGGGTGGAGGGTGCTGATGGATGGAGGACAAAAGACACAAAGAAATTGGGATTGCATCTGAAAAGCCAATGTCCATTTATTGATTTTCCTTTGGACCTGCTACAACACACATCATATCTCATTCATTTATTTCAGCAGTTCCCATGGCAACTTGAACCTGTCGCTGTGTTTATGTGTTTACATGCGTGTCTTACATTTCCAGGCAGGGGGTAACATTAATGATCTGTATCTGTGGCAACACCGACGGCAGTCTCATCAATACACACCAATTAGAAAAACAGTCCAGCGCCCCAGTCTATTATGGTGTGTGTGTGTGTATGTGTGTATGTGTGTGTGTGTGTGTGTGTGTGTGTGGGGGGTGATTAAGAGACAGAGAGATGGATGATAATGAGCAGAGATTTCTTTTTTACTAGATGTAGAAGCAGCATCATGCATCAGGCCCCCCGGCAGCCATTCTTACACCCTGACATTCATTATCAAATAGAAAAAAAAAAAACCCTGATCTAACATTCAGACTAAACATTTGAGTCTGATATCTTTTGACGGTACTATGAATATACCTTTGATATCAAATGTATATTAATAGTACCGTCACACTTTACATTAATTAAGAGATTGATGTTTAAAGATTCCCTCCATATTTTTAAGACATGTGGAAAAGCTTGGCTGATAATTGATAATTTGTGTCTGAGATCTATGCAATTGAAGACATATAAGATATAGATATATTACACATTTCGAATACTTTAATAACACACTTGAAACTGTAGTAGATTTAAGCTTTAATCTGAAGCCCCCCCGACAGCCCTGCTAATCAGAGACTAACATGAGAACCAGTCCCTGCACCTACTGTAGCTCGGTGCTCTGTGCTGTTGGAGCAGTTAATATGAGCTATGCCTTATACTTTGTGCCATTACGTCATTGAATTGTGATAAATCCACTTTAGTGGCCAGTGTAAAAATGACTGCTGAGGTGATTAAACCTCTGATTTGTACCCTGGATCCAGTCCCTGTTAAACAAAACCACACAAATCTGCAAACATTAGTAAATCACGTCACAGAGGGGCAAAGCTTGACCCCAAGAATCACTAAACAAAAAGTGCTGCATGCAATTTGTGGTAAACGGGACAACTAATTTAGATTACGCTCTTCTTTGAGCATTAGATTAGATTAGATCTCCCCTGCTTCTACTAGGTTAAAAAAAAGAAGTTTAAAAAATGGTACATTTTATATGTTTTCTTTTGGCCACTTGGGGGCAGCAGAACAAGCTGTAAACACAACTTTGACATTTTATTGTTAACATTATCACAGTTTCTTCTGGTGTTAAACGTGTACAATTACCAAGAAGTCAACACAAGACAAATAGCTTTAAAGGATATTCACTCACAGCCCGTGAGTTGAGATGTGGATTGTGATATGAGCCTTACTCCAGGTGGAGTTTACAGATATGTGTGAGGGTTGTAGAAACGGCACTTGATAGCACTTTGTGTGTTCTGTTTGTGCAATATTTCCTTCCCTTTTATTACTTCTGACACTGATATCCTGTTTGCCTTCTGTATTGAACGATCCTCAGTTTTGCGTTCAGGCTGAGAGCTTCATGTGTATTTTGGACTGCATTTGTGACCTCCATGACAAAGCACAGGTCTCCGCTATTTGACGTCATTATAAGATCTGGGACTCCCTTTTGTCAAACATCTGATGGAGGTCTACCACCTGAAAGATTGGCTTTATTATTATTAGATACTTGCATTGGACCTATAAGTGTGCAGCAGCAGAGGCATCTTTTTGCCACATTTGAATATTTTTTTAATCAAAATCTGTCCAACACATGGCATAAAGTTCTCAGGCACCATGGCATAGAGCAGTTTTAAATTCATATATATTCATATAGCAAGTATATTTCTGATTTAAGATTGACAGGAAAGGGGTGAGAGAGAGGGGGCGATATGCAGCAAAGGACTTTAGCCTTTGTATATCGTGCACACACTCTACCAGTGATGAATTCATTAGTTTATTAAAATGTATTGCCAGCTGGACTTAAATGAGTGCTGTTTGGCTGGCAGCTGGTTTTTATGGAAAGCTCTGCCATGATATATGATTGCATGTACCTTGAAATATTTGATCTATGCCCTGCAGCCTGCACGTTTGTCAAACAGCAAGTGGAGGTCAGTGTGCAACAACAGCAGTTCAGAAGTTAGCAGTTAGGCTATTTCTGCTGTCATAGGCTCAAACAGGGTTACACACACCCCAAAACAAACACCTTTTTGTGTCCTCCATATTCTCCTTAAGTGGAGACACACACTGTCCAGTCATGCAGTTCTGTTTCTGTCCAATAGAGGGCAGTGAAAAGATGGCTGCAGGGCCTTTTTGAGGTGTTGTACAGATTATAGATGGAACCTGTTAATCACACAGTTTAAATGTAGATGGCTGAAAATGGATCTTCTTCTCAGATAGTGTTTTCCTCAGGAACCGCTGAAGTCGTACCTCTCCCAGTTTTCTTTATCAAGCTTTGTGGCACTCAGCTGCCTCACACTTTATCTTTTTATCTGCATCCGTCTGCATCTATCTTCCCTGTTTCTGGCCTGTAACTGTAATCAAATCTTGGAGTCTCTGAGAGGCCATGAAGATGACTTTACTGTATTTCTCATCTCATGCTCCTCCCTATGACCTCCCTCTTCCATCACCCCCCACTTACAGCATCCTTCCTGCATGGCCTCATGAGCTAATGTCCAAATGACATTTAGAAATTATGAATGTTTCTGCTGACCACCAAGAGGATGCAGAAAATAGACAGACAGAAATAGCATAGAGGAAAATAGAGATGGATAGAAGGACGAAGATGGAGATGTTGGAAACCATGGAATTCAGGACATTTCTTGAGTGTTTTGTAAATCCTTTAAAAATAAAAAAAAACCTGATCCAGACTATCTGAATTATTTTTTTATTCTACGGTAACCAAAAGTTTTGCTGTTTAACTTTAAAGCTGCTCTAATCAATTTTAAAAAAATATTTTAACAACAGATGAAATGATTATGTGAAAGGAGTCACATTTTCAGCTCATTGTTCTGGTGTTCTGACCTGCAACTTTGTTCCATAAAACGAGTTTACCAAACAAACCAGGCTTATTTCGGTTAATCTGACTAATTTTCAGTTGATTCAGTTTCATAAAGCAAATTCTATAGTTTCCCAGCATAAGTTGCCATCGAAACTGAGCTTGAACTATGCTGAATTTTCTTCTGTGAAACTGAATAAATTTAAAATTAGTCTGACAAACTGAAATAAGTCTGGCTTGGTAAACTTGCTTTATGGAACAAGCTCCTGTGCTCTCAAGATGCAGCTGTTTTCAGTGGGAGGGAAAAAAATCTAAAATCCCACTGTACACTGGTGCTGATGAACATATGGAGCATTTAGGAAACTAAACAGCCAGATATTTTCCTCAGTAGTTGGTGGAGACCAAAAACAGAGCTAAAAAGAGTGTGAATATTGGACTCATTCAGTCGCAGTCTTGGAGGACCATAGATTTCTTGTGCCTGGGAGGTTTTATTGCAGCGTCTGCTGTGGCTGTGAAGACCAATCTGTGAGAGACAGACTTGAAAACAGATGTTGCATGTGTAGGCCGTTGATGGTGTGGTGGTGTCCTGTTGATGCTGCTTCCTCTTTGGTGATAATCAGTAATTGCATGGTGTGTTTTTGGATCTCACTTCCCAGAGATCCAAACAGTGTCGCCTGTCTGACGTCAGTCAGTTGGCAGCTTTCACAGTAATCGCCCTTTTCTTTGTTCGGCCACAGTAACCGTTTACTCACAATGCTAGCAGAGACTGGAGAAAGCAGTTTGCCGATTCACACACAAGTGAGTTGAAGAGCAAGTCTGTTGTGTTAGTCTCCGCTATCACTGCTTGGGATTTTTCCGGGAATGTCACAACGGACACCCAGTTTGTAAAACTGCAAATGCAAGCAAGAGTTTCGCCTTCAGTCACCACTTTGTTGCCTCATTCAGCAAAACATAGTGACTTTTCAGTACAGTATTTTCCTAATAGCCTTGCATCTATGTGATGTGCATTTATTTAAATAAAAATATTTGAGATTTTTACTTTAATTAGAAACTTTATTGAATTACACGTTTCTCTATCTGGAAGATAATTTATGGCTAAGAAGTTTGGATGAAATCAAGTTTTTCTCAGTTTTTTTTTCATCCAAGAAGGAAGTTTGATTTGCTGCATCCCAATCCGGCCACCATATCTGCTCGCCATAACGGTAGATATAGATGGATAAATAAATAATACAGAAGGAGGAGAAATAGAAATGAAAGGACAGACTCTTTATTAATGGATGGCCTCCACCAAAACAGATGGACTGGGGGATGGGAGGGGTGGAAGACGAGGAGGATGGTGGGCGGGTTTGGAGGAGCTGAGAGAGGAGCCTTATTCATGACGACCAAGTCTGCGTCCATTTAGCTGTCTTTAAATATGGAGGCAAGATGTCATGCAGATGCACAAACATGAGAGCAAATGACATGTGGAGGCCATGGACACATGCAGAATGACAGCCATGAGAGGTGTTCGCCTCTTTGCTGTTAATACTATTTCAGTCATCTGTCAATCGTGTGTGTGTGTGTGTGTGTGTGTGTGTGTGTGTGTGTGTGTGTGTGTAAGTGTGTAAGTGTGTAAGTGTGAGTGAGTGTATTTGTTGGCTGCAGTTTTCAACCCCTGGAGGATTTTCCCCCTTTGACTCAGTAGGTGCAGAAAATAGCCTGGTAAAAATGGGCACGCTTTCAAAGCACTTTATCCATTTTCTCCACCTTCCTCTTTCTATCCCACACACACACACACACACACATGTACACACACACACGCAATTCTGATTTCTATAAATCATTTAGCGACACTAATTAGTACTTTTGTTATCAGAAACTGCCCCGAGCCCCCTATATCTCTGCAGTCTTTAATTTTCTATTCTGCTCTTCCTTCCTCCCCGGGGAGACACTTACTCATTCTTTCCTTCAGCGCTCGTCTCTCACCGGACTGCTAATGGGGATTAAAGGCTAATTGAGGCTTAATTGAATAACGGATTAGAACACGCACGCAGATGTTAGTCTCTATTGTTTTGTTTTTTATCTAACTTTTTTTTTCTAGGAAACATTTGTCATGGGCACATGACACTCCTCCACACATTTTTCTGATTAACCCACAGGTGCATGAGCATGTTGGTTAAGCAGCTGTGGGTCAAGTGCTTTGCTCAAGTACAGAAGCCCTAAACGGCCAAACTTTTTGTTCTCTCATGAGAAAACAAAAGATCATTTTTCACTTATTAAGCTACTTCTAATATTTACCAGAGATCAGGGTTTCAAACCAGGCGATTCTGATGTTGTCACACGATTGATTGCGCTGATATAAGTGCCTGTCGCCCTGATACATATGGGTCAGTAGGGGCATGCTGGCCCTGCTAGAAGGCAGTTATTAGCGTATTTCTCCTTTACTCCTGTCATACTTACTACGGCCACTAGAGGTCGCTGACTAACAACCGAGCTATACGGCTGTTTTTTTGGTTTTTTTTGGTGGGCGGGGGGTGTGGTGAGGATGGTCTGAAAACTATATTTTTGGAACTACTCTTTTATCATGCAAGACCCATGTAAGCCAAAGCCCAGCAGTTTAAAAGACGTGCTAAGGGGATAAAGAAAAGGTTTCTCTGTTTCTAATCCAAATCCTTGAATTTATGATATCGGAGAGGAAGGAGTCATTAATTGGTCCCATGCAGATATCCCAAAAGGCTGTTTTTTCAATTTGATTTCATGGGTCTGAATACATAGACACAGACAGACAGACAGACAGACAGACAGACAGAGTGTGATCTCAGGGTGTCTGCACTCATTATTATCTCCACATCTCTTCCACTCCCTGCTCTTTCTTTCTCTGTCTTTTTCTTTTAATGTCACTGGATCAGACACCTCCACACCATAAGCAGATTGGGAGTCAGCAGGTGTGTGTTTGTGTGAGATAAAGTGTGATGTTGTTTTTGTGTGCGTGTGTGTGTGTGTGTGTGTGTGTGTGTG
>JAOVVB010236454.1:0-23074 GCA_028570985.1 Heterobranchus longifilis | reverse complement strand
CTCTTACTGACCGGTTTGGGAAGTCTTTTTTCACATTGTTTTGTTATTTTTTTGTGGATTCACATTAAAATCCTACCAGGAAAGGAAGGGTAATGCCCTTTAAACTGGCGAGGATGGAATAACAAAACAGGGAGACAGGGAGGCTACTAAAATATAATAATATGGACTTTTAAAAAACAGAGTTAATTAAAGTGTACTATCTAACTGACATCACATTTGCACACAAAACAATGACATCGTCCACGTTTCTTTGTTCTCTTTTTTTTTTTTTAGAAAATACTGTGATACTTTATTAAAAATGTTGCAGAAAAAGTTTATACAGGTGTCCAGCCAGAAATATCTCTATTATCACTTAAGGCAAAAACTGCAAACAAGAATAAGACAAACTCAGGATTTTAAAACTCTACATTAAAACCCTTGTTATCTTGACTGGTTTAGGGACCAAATGGCAAGAATATATCTTTTATAGAATTTACAAATGTAGCTTAAAATCTTCTGGATGCACATCCATTTTCTTTTCTTTTTTTTGTAATAGGATGCAAAACGGAAAGAGAGTTAATGGTTACTTTTGTAGTAATTTTATAATAATTAATATCATTAATATTTACACTCATTCACTTGCTTTTGTAACCCAAAATATCACAAGCCTGGCACAATACTTTACATATTGCTAGCATATGACAATTTGAAATATCTAACATATATTTCTTTACAAACATATCCAACTAATATTGATACAAAAAGAAAAATCACTGCCTTTTTTATTTCTAAATAATACATTGCTGGTCACATTGTAAGCTCAGGCAGTGCTGAGGTTGCAAGACAGAAAAAAGCCCACAAAGAAATTAAGAATTGGAAGCAGAACAGGATGACAGCAGGTGATGGGATGTGTCTGAAAACGGAGAGTAAAGCTCTTCCTGCACATGCAATGTCTAAAGAGTGGAAACAAAGCAACGCACGAGACAGTACTGTATGTGATGACCTGCAGACGCACAGTGTGCAACTCTCCGAAAATGGGATTGTGTTCGCAATTTGGTCGTTCTGTGAAAAAAATATAATGAAACACAAATCGTGATCAGAAGAAGAATGAAGAATATTTACACACACCTAAACAGAAAGCACAAGCTGAAAAAACAATAAGATCTCAGCCGAAATAAAAAACAATAATAGAAGGAGCTCTTTCAATATATTTTTTTCTTTTTTAGATTTTTAAATTTCCGCGCACAACTATATACCTTTTTTCTTTTTCTTTTTTTTTTTTTATACAAAGATTTCATAAATACATTTCAGGCTGGGGTGTAGAATTCTGTGCCCAAGTGTCTGATGCATGAAGGATCATGAAAAGATGTTTTCAATTGTTGCTTTTCAACAATGGTTGCCACTGTCGTCCTGTTGTATGGCACAAAAGCCTCTGAAAAAGGTTCTGTCACACTCAATTCATATTATATTGTAAGAATATTAATAGTCATCCCCTGGTTGCCTTTTCTTTTGGTAAAACTCCTTGAAAACCTTCCATGAAGCTTAGCTCCAAGTAGAGTTATTACTATAGTAACATTCACTTTGAATATTTTCATCATCAATTTATACTGTGTATGCTTTTCAAGAAGGCGTGGTAGCAAAATAACATCTGCTGAGTCTGTGCTGCACACAGTCATATTTGCCTTGCGAGGTTAGTGGCTGATCCAAAGCGCCATCCCGTCCCCACGGAGCTATACCCGAGTGGTGGAATGTCCGTGGGGTAAGTTGGTACTGTTCTGGCTGCCACCGAAAGTATTGAAGTTGTGCAGAGGCTGCATGCCAGCCAGCGAGTTGGGGATCATGGTGATGGTGCTGGGCGTCATCAGGGGTATGTCGTCGGGCGATCGGCGCAGGGTGAGGGTGTAGTCGGGCGGGCAGGTGAGGCGCAGCGTGTCGTGGGTCTGCAGCGACTCGCACTCGTGGTGGTGCTCGTGCTCCAGCTGCTGCTGCTTCATCTGCAGGGACATCAGCTCCTCGCTCTGCAGGTGGGCCACGTCGTTGGCGGTGGAGGGAGTGTTGGTCGGGGCCGAGTTGCGCTGCGGGGTGGGGACCCGGCGATTGGACTCGTGCCGCCGCTTGTCTTTCTTGTAGTAGAGTGCAGCGAAGGCGAGGATGTTCAGGAAGAGCAGGGAGGCTCCCACTGCGATGGTGACGCTGAGCTCGGTGGAGTAGTCCCTCTTGGTCTCGATCACCACGGTCGACTCGTCGGTCAGGTCGCCACTCTTGCGCTGGTCAGTGGTCTGTTTGGTGTTGGCGGGCGGGACCCCTGGGTGGCGGGTGGTGGATGGCCAGTTGTTTTTGCCAGGGAACCGTTTGGTGTAAGGGTAAGGGGTGGTGTCCTGCGGAGGTATTTTGGTGGTGGTGGATACGTATTGAAAAAATTCATTTATGTTGTGGAGATGCGGGACTAGTTCTAACCAGAAAGCGACCTTGGTGGCGCGGTAGTGGTCTCGGACTCGAGGTTTGAGACCAATGTGAAGGTAGAGCTGGTCTTTGGGGTTGTACTTGGTCCAGGCTACCTCCTCGAAACGGTTGGGTTTTGTGTGGATGAACTTTGTATCCTGTGGAACTGGCTGGTTTGGATCTCTGAAAGAAGAAAAGAACAGATAGACAATATGAAAATCAAGGAGATGTAGTCAAAGTACCCAACTCTCAAATATATGGGACCTAGGTCTGGGTATCGTTTCAAAAATTACGATACCAACACAAGTACCCTTAAATACCCCTTTTCCACCAACATGCAACTGGTTCCATTCCAGTTGGTGCACCTAATTTTGAACTGGCTGGAGCATTTATTTATTTATTTATTTTTTGCCTTTATTTGATAGGACAGTTTAAGATTGACAGGAACATGGAAAAAGAGAGATGGGAGGACATGCAGCAAATGGTTATGGGTCAGAGTTGAACCCTAGCCGCTGCGGTAAGGACTCAGCCTTAGTATATGGGGCTCTACCAATTGAGCTACTAGGGTTCCCCCCATTCGGAGCATTTCTACCAAAAGTAAATTGGTTCCGAACCCGAAAAATTGATTCCCAGCTTGAACCGAAAAATAGCAAATAACAAATATTAACCGAACAAAAGCTTGCAAGTAATCAATGTGATCTGCCACCTTGCTACTACTGTTTACTTCCGTTGTGCACTGTGCAACGCCCTCGTTGATGACCCATCCTTAATTACAATGGTTCTGCTCAAAACTGGTGGAAACATGGACTAGTTTACCTGAACAGAACCGGTTCAAGAACCAGAGCTAATTTGGTATCCTTTGATATCTGAACTGTCAAACTCCATGAAATACACAGCGCTCCACTTCACCACACCACAGACTGTATGGGTTGTAGCTGCTTTGATTAAATCAAAGAACGCTTGTGGTGATTGGCTGTGAGCAAAACCAAACAAACAAATAGTCATTTTTATTCTAGATCTGCGTACAAAAATGATCAAATGCAGGTATCGTTTGACTGGAGATGCTTCGAAACTACTTGGTACTGAGTTATTTAGGTTGATACCTTAAAGTAGCAATGTCCAAATTAAGCTTCATGAAGTATTAGTTTGTTGACCACACTAGATGGCGCTCTTGGTTTGAAGAGCTCAAGAAATGGCAATTCAACCCTTTGTTGAACAGAGAACGCCATCTAGTGGGCTCAGAAAATAAAGAAAATGTTTCACGGAGCTTCATTTGGCCATCACTAAAGGTATCGAGTACTGATACCCAGCCCTAATGGTACCTCTCTCCAAATCCTTTAAGACACAGTAAACTTGCATTAATGGGATTTAAAGGTTTAAAGATTGCCAAATAACATGAAAGATACAACATTTTGCATTCATATTCTTCACCATTTAAAACATAATGACCATATTTAAAACAGATTGATGTGACTCTACAACTAAACAATGTAACATTAGCACTAACTTGCGATACTTCCAGGTGAGCAATTAATCCAAAAAGCCTTTCTTCTATTGTTTGACTCCCTCTGTTCGGAGCTAATGCGTTTCGAGGTGACTCTGAATTTGAACGCACAAGCTGACAAAATGTTCTGTCCTTTACACACCAATGACACATTTCCAGGTCTGTTGTCACATTTTCTTAATATTCAATCTCACCCGGGGTGTTCTTTTTCTGTAGTTTGGAACAGAGCTGCCTCTCCAGTGACTTTGTGGGAGCGATTTCATTAACTTTGGAGAGGTGAGGGGGAGTGAAGGCTAGACAACAACCTTGGAGTCGACACACTGGAGTGTTTGTGTATCTGTGTGTTGTTGGGTTGGTGTGCGTGTACATCTGAATAGTACTCAAGAGGAGGGACTCATCTTGAATCATGTATTGCATTTTAGGGGACACACTGGTGTGTTTATGTTGACTGGTTATAGATAGATTTGTGTGGTTGTGGAGTGTGGGGGTGTGCACATCCACCTCCTTCTTTGGAAATTGAATGCACTTATTGTACGTCGCTTTGGACAAAGGTGTCATCCAAATTAATGCAATCAGGGTTCCCACGCCTTCTTAACCCTCAGAACCCCAAAACCTGCGGGTTTAAAAGTCATGTTTTTTTAAATGCCAAAATTCATAGCCATAAAGTATGCGAATTATGCAAGATAAATCTTTCCATCAGGAAATGTAACCAAATCTAAGCTCAAAATACTGAAATTTCATCAACAGCACTTTATTATACAGTACATGTCTCATTGAAAATGTAGCCAAAAAAAATCTATTAGCAGGAACCAGATGGTGTAAAAAATGAATGACTCGCTCAGTCACGTGAGAAAAATTCAGTGAAGCCTTTGGTCAACAAGAAAGGAAAAATAATTTCAGCTGTTCTGAAACCCTTTGCTTTCATAGAGTCTGACAAGCACCACAAGGCAATATGACCAATCTGTGTAATCATCTGAAATTCAATCACAAAGTGGTCTATGACCAAACAACAAAGGAGAAAAAAATATAAAAGTAAAGTTCCCTTGACTTCTTCCACCGCTTTATAATGCAAACGCCTAACCATTCAGCTCTCAAGGACATACAGAAATTACACGGGGGGGTGTCACGATTTCAATTCTAAATTGAAAATCAATCGAAATTTCCATTTCAATTATTGAAATCCAAAGATTGGCTATCTCTCAATCAAAACAATAACAAAAGTCAGTTTCTCCTGGTTAGAATTACTTTAGTGTTCATCGTTCAGGAGGTTTTTACTGGTTGCAGAATTATCAGCAGAGGTCTCCTCCTCTCCGAAACAAATGGACCCCGTGATTAAAACCAATAAAAACACAGAATAAAGCAGTTTCACGTTGAAAATCACTGTTTCTCCGACACAGGCCGATATCGTTTGCTCAGCTTCATTCTCTGATAACTGAAGATCCAGACATCCGATGACTAAAATCCTCCATCCGGTTAGAATATAGAATTTTAAAAAAAAGATCAAGATCTAAAAAGTGTATTGTACAAATGTGACTTAAAACTGGATAAAACATCAATTCATGACAGCTTCTGGCAGACAACCACAATGTGACACATGCACAAAGGGTATATGACGGTATATTGACAGGCGACCAAAAGACATTGTCCTTGAATAAAATGACAGATTTCTCTGGTTTGAACGGTATAGTGTAAATACACTCAACTAAATCTATAATAGGCCTATAGGTCGAGTCATTTTTAGACATCTAATGCAGAAATGTTTTTTAGTTGAATTATATTTAAAGTTCAAGAAAATCCACTGTTAAAAATACAAGCTTTCTGTGTGTTTTCTCCACGCTCTAATGAGTTGTGGGTGCAGCTAATTGCTGATATGTGGCACCTTCCCTGATAACCTGAGTTCAAAAGCCCCTCCTCCACCCAGCAGCACTCTCTCTCAGCCAGCTGACTCCCCTCACTGCATCGTTTGCTTTTTGTTTATCCAATAAACTCTCAGTTTAGTTAATTCAACTTTGTTTCTGCCTTTATGTTGCTTCTCTTGAGCCAGGGTCGTACCATATGCATAGATGTTTCCAAAGTCAATGAGTAATCGTGCTAAATCATTGTAACCTCAATAGTGACCAAATTGTGATGCCCTACCGTCTATATTCCAGCGTGTATGCCAATATGCCAGTGTGTCAGCCGGCTATAATCACAAACCCACTGATGCATATTGCTCCACATTCCTTTACTGTGGGAGGATTTATGAGGGGTCGCTCAGAAGACATCAACCACAGCTGTGCAGTGACTTTGCACTTTTTGCCCTTTTATAGACATTTGGACCAAATAACTCCAGGAACTAAACTCAGGAGCTAAATTAGGAACTAAAAGTTCCAATTTCAAAATCCCTGTTTGCTTTTCCATTGCATCTAAAATGTGCAAAGATTTGGGAAATTAGTCAGATAATGGATTAACAGCAAGGTTTAAGGCTAAACCAAGTCAGGTCCCTGGTTCCTTCCTATGGTTGAATGCAGGTCAGTTTCCTGAGTTCCTTTTTAAAGTAGTGATGTCCAAATGAAGCTTCATGATGCATTAGTTGTGTTTGTTGAACCCACCAGATGGCGTTCTTGGTTTTTTAAAAAAGGCTCAAAGAATGGAAATTCAGTGTGCTTACAACTCTTTGTTGAACAGAGAGTGCCATCTAGTGGGCTCAGAAAAACAAAAATGCTTCATGAAGTTTCATTTTGCCATCACTACTTAAAAGGTTCCTGGGCCCCTGGGAAAGTTCCTGCTACATATTTTAGACCAGCAACTCCCGTGTTCTGCAAGATAAAATTACTGCTTTTGTCAATGGAGTCTGGTGGCTTTGACGAGAGCATAGAAACCTGCTTCAGTTATTCCCCAAGAATATAAAAATCAAATAAATTCCTTGACGGTCCCTAGGAAGAGTAGTTGTTGCCAAGGTAACACCTATGGGGGCTCTATTAAAGATAGGGAAAACACATTGGTCCAAAATGTACGCAGCTCCACCTGTGCCTTTTCTTTTTTTTCTCTCATTAAAACACTGGAGTGGGCCATAATGCACGGTCTGCCCTCCAACTGGTGGCTACATATGGAACCATACATAAGGAAAGCCCTGCCAGCATGTGGTGGGCCTGTCATCATGGATAACATATGCTGGAACAATATGCCACTACTCTGCCATTGAATTTGCTAAAAGAAAAAAAAAAAAGGCAACAATGCTCGGGGCCTTCGGTGCTCAGTGAACTGCAAAATACATGTTTTGCTTGCATATGTTTCCATCAAGCATCCAATCTGTTGATAATAACAGTGACTCTTGCCATAGGTTGAGATACTAAATATGTATACTCATCTCAGTCTGACAGGTGTATGAAAACAGAGAGGTGGAACAGACACTTTCATGTACTTGGATGAGCTGTAATGTATTCGGTGTTAGCGTGTACTGTCTGCCACCAGAGCAGATTTAAATGACTGTGGAAAACACGTCTTCAATGCATAGACGTCAGAGCAGCACTTTCCAATCCTATTATTTTCATTGCATTCAGTCACTGTATCAATTGTTTTAATTTAATGAGTAATATTTTAGCCTATAAAATGATAGATACAATGACTAACAGCCATAGCAAGAGCCTAAAGCAATATCCTCAGATTGCTCATTTTGTCTGACCAACAATCCAAGAACTCTAATATATTCAATATACATTCATGTGAAAAAAGAGGAGGGCAACATTTTCACTTTTGAAAAGACGTAACCAGTCAATATTTTTATGATAAATGATTGTATGATTTTAAACCGTTCATTAATTATCAAAATTGTCAGTGGTTTGAAGAGTATTCCAGCTCTTTAGTACATCACTTCCATACATTTTTCACACTTTTAGTCAGAAAAGTAGAAAACAGGTGGTCTCAGTTCGGATCAAACTGAACCTTGGTCCGGTTTGTTCTAGTGTGAAAGCATTTTTTGGATGGTTCAGACTTTCAGACCAATTACAAGAAGTTCTGGTCGGCTATCGTCATGTTATAAGAGTAGGGAAGCTTCTATAAGTAATAGCTCAGTATGTAGTGGGGCAAAGAGAGAGATAGTGAAACTGTTTTTAATAAGACTTATCTGATGGTACAGAACAAAAACCCCACTCTTAATGTCTGACTATGATCATTAATGAAGAACTTTCATTTTAATTTCATTTCACTTTCTTAGTCACTGTGCATCACGTAAGTAATGCTGACAGGACATAAGTATGTCATGTATTATAGTAAAGAGCTATAATACTTCTTTAATGTGTTTGCATCTTTGCAAAGTGAAACCTAAACTAACCGGATCAAATGTGTCCAATGTAGGGCTGGGAGATAATTCAGTATGATAATTTATCATCTTTCAGTGGAATGGAATCATTACGTCAGCTAAATTGATAATAACAAGCACACACAAACTCTGATGTGAAATATTTTGAGGGAATATAATTTGAAGATTGCGGTTTTGTTTTTACATCACACTATTTGTGTGCATGATGTAAACATAGTCAGTGTATAGCTGGATAAAATGTTTTTTTATCCACATTTCTTTCATTTTGCATGTTAAATGAGAAAATACTCAGTGCTTTTGTAGAGTATAGAAAAATAGGCTTTATCATGTGGTTATTTCATGTAGACTAGTTACCAGATAATATATCATGAAATGTATCATTATCAAGGTGACTTTCTGTATTGGGATAGAACATTTTGGCCATATCGCCCAGCCCTAATACAATGTAACAAAAACACGATCCTTGGTTTGGACTTTCAGGTGTGAAAAGGCCCTTAGAAATCTTCTGTGTCTCTATCAAGCTAACACATGTTTGAAAGACAGAACAATAGCAGCAACACACACACACCCAGCTCACACATAATCACAGTCACACTAAATCGACAAATTTATTTTGCACTGACGTCTAGTTTAAAAAAAAAAAAAGAAAAAAAGTTTCAAAACATTAGCCTGCCATGATGCACGACGGGAGACTTTGCAAAGAGGGTTTGTTTAAAAATGGCCACTTTTACTCCTTTATTGGAAGTGCTCTCAATAAATAAGCACAAGATAAGAGCCTTCCCAAAATGTCTATAAGGCAGCCAATCCCCCTTGATCACGCATCAGCTGGGCGGGAGCCAAACAGAGAGCAGGGGAGTGAACGCTTCAGCCTCTGAAGCTCATCAACACTTTATTTATTCAACTTAAAAGTGTATTTTCAGTATGACTGGGCTGCAAACACCCTGATACCTAATCTCAAGATGCGTGAAAAAAAAAAAGAAAAGTGATCCAAATATAAACGGCGAGCAAATCCTTTCATCAGGCCCAGCATCGCCGCAGCACCAGGGGAGGATTCCATTTGTTTTATCAACCTCCACTTGATCTCTTTGAGTTAATCATTAATACACTCATAACAAAACCTTCTGTTGATACCCCACTCCAAATCAGATAGTTAGTCTGTAGGCGTTCAAGGTCATTTTGATCGAAGTTAGTGATTGTGAAGTCCACAAGATTCAGCCATTCAGTCAGCTGTTTGTGATACCCGAGGTCTGTCTTTGTCCTAAAGTTATGGTGCATTAAAAATGGAGCACCTGTCATACACACTAAACTATTTTATCCATCAGAACACAGAAAAGAGGATGTAAAGCTACATTTTAATTTTATCTCTAAATGTCTGTGTTGTTGTTTGAAGGGTTACTACTTTCCTTGCATTATATATCAGGCAGGTAACCTTGTATCTCCATATTTTGTCATTTTTTATTTTTTTTTCATAAATCAATGCTATTGGTCACCCTCTGTCTGTGGGTTTTTACAAATATTTAACCAATAAAAAGTATTTTTGTCGAAAGTAAATAAATGTTTTGAATTAAATTTCCTGAAAATTAACGGTTTTGGACATACAAGGTGTTAAACGAAACGAGGAAGGGAATATTTAAAAGCCTTTTTATTATCGTAGCTTAATCATTACAAAAAGCCAACATGTTTTGACTACTGTAGGTCTTTGTTTACCTTGCATGGCAGGTGGATTCCTGCGATATCACGAGATCACATGAATCCATCTTGCCAGGCTCCAGTACAAGCGTTTGGGTCAGGACAAGATCTGACCAGACCAGATCAGTGTCCTGCCACTGGAGCTACTGGTAGCTATGGGCGTTCATTCAAAACAATAATGGCAGCTGTGTGGGACTCTAGGAAGAACGGGTGCAATTTTAGAAGTAAAAGAGAATCCTAAGGATTATGTATGCCATATATTGTAGGAATAGCTTCCCATATAAATGGTGGTAAAACATAAATAGAAATGCAAGAAACAAAGGCCAAAGAAAGGGAGCACTCACCCTGTTTTAGCAAAGTTAGTCCAGTAGGTCATGACGACGGCGCTCAGCATCACGTCGTTCTTGGAGAAGTTGCAGTTGAAGAGATCCGTGGGGCCGATCATGGGGATTCCAAAGACGTACGGTACTTCATCGCCGTGGGCCGAGTCGGCCCAGCTGGGCTTCATGTCGCTCTGACAGTGGTGGTAGAAAGCGTAGAAGTAGGTGGGTGAGCCATACTGGGCGTGGAGGTCAGCTGTGGCCACTGCTGGTGCCACCCACTGGTGGTCCGTAAACAGCGCCACCAGGGTCTTGCGCCGGGTCTCTGGGTTCTCCTTGTCCGCCCAGTCCGTGTACATGAATTTGATGGTCTCGCGCAGAGTGTCCTTGCCCTCCGGGTAGCCATAGAGATGGTCCACAAAGTCCGACACAGCAAAGTCAAAATCATTGGCAGACACCCCGTCCTCGCTGTCCACGATGCCGTCGACAAACTTAAACCCCTCGCCCTGATTGACCCCCAGCATGATGTCGTAGTTGAGGAACTCCCCTTGCTCCATTAGGATCTGGGGGTCATCCGGGATGACGTCGCCATCAATCACAGGCCCGAAGGCAATGTGGTACTTTGCAGGTGTGATGTACTGCTCGATCAGCTCCTTGAAGTTCTTGTTCTGCAGGCACTCCACCAGGTCGATGGTGTCCAGCATGTTGCAGCCCACCTTCTCAGCCAGGGCTCGCGTGTACTTGGCAGGCTGGTAGTTTACCGCCCAGCTGGACAGCGCTGTGCCACTCTGGATGATAGCTTTCTGGAACAGATCTGAGATTGAAGCCGGTATTAGTGAAACACACACACATGAACAAAAAACATGGACATGGGCAGAAGTGATTTAGTGTTAATGTTATTTTTTTTCATGCACTGGTGAATTTAGAGATGTGGGCCTATTTTGCTTCAATAAGATGTTTTCTTTCAGACTAGTGGACTTTTGTTTTTACTACACTTTGTCTGTTTGTGTCTGTAGATTTCTCCTTTCACCAAAAGTTACCATTAGATAATGCCTCATTTGCATATTTAAACATAACTTTTCAGAAAACTTGTAATAGAAAAAAAATAAGATTGTCTTAATGTCAGTAACTTAAGTTTTACCTTATTTACCTGTAGTGTCTGATGTAAAAAAAAAAAATCCTCTAAAGGGATGTGTCTGTGTTTGCAGGCTGACAACGGTCATTTTATACAGTGTGGTCAAGTTTTAAAAAATGGTCTCACTACATTGAAATGGCTACTATGGGGACTAACATCATCACACATGAATACAATTGAGCTCATTGAATCCACAACAGTTTATGTAATTCCAAGACTGTTTATGGACCCCAGTATGCATAAATATTGAAATACACCATTTTAGAATAGGCAAAAAATAACACATTTATACTGCATACTTGCCCCAAATTGCATGAGGTTAGCATAAAGTTGGTAATCTGTAAAGAGGAGACTTGTGGGTACCCATAGAACCCATTTTCATTTGGATATATTGAGGTCAGAGGTCAAGGGACTCCTTTGAAAATGGCTTGCCAAAATTTAGCCTCACTTTGGAGTATTATTTAGTCTGCTTCCCAACAATCTAGCATGGCATGGTTGCTACCGATGGATTCCCTCGGTCGTCTAGTTTCATATGATGACAGTCCGGTAAACCCTTTGAAAGACAGTAATGTCAGCCGAGATCGCCAGCGGTCCCACGGGTTTCTATAAGCTTTAAGGTTTAATATTCTGTGGGCCAGATCGGAAGCTTTGGCAGTTGACGATCACTGATCTAAGGTGACAAAAATGACATTTACAGGTAGAGTTTGAAGCTATTTAAAGTGCTATAGCTGACTATCTAATTAGCAATCTATCCTGCACACTGATGTCAGCAGTGCCCTTTTCCCTGGTTGTTGTCTCAGCAGCTGTCTGGCTCTTTCTCAGTGTGCCCGGTAACATCACTGCTTTATGCAAATACGGTTTAAAATGAAATAATTGAAATTGGCTGTATGAAAACAAGTTGATGGGGAACTAATGTTAACCGGTTAATGCAAAGAGACAGGGCACAATCATGAAATGTTCTCCTGTTTGGCATATATCCACTTCATGGAGTCAGTATTATGGCAAATAGTGTTTCAACAGATCAGATCAGTGCATCCCTCGTTTGATAGGCATCCTGTTTATTTTTTAATACCCTATTAATAATATTTCAATCTACAAATCACACTGAAGGAAGCCCAGTCAAACACAGAATTATTAAGCTCTATCTCTTGTCAACATTGATATTTGTGTCCCTAATGAACACACCAGAACAAAAAAAGATATTTGCTGTTTGTATAGCAACAACACCTGAGGCAGTTCATCCTGGAATATTGGTAGCACAGCTCCACAGACTGCCAATCAGCAAGTAGGCCACAATACACTAGGAACACTGGAGTTATGTGTTTTTTTTTTGTTTCAGAGAGTGCTATTTATACTCATGCAAACACACAGTGGCGGTGACTCAACCAGGCCGACTTGAAAAGTATGTTTTGAGTGCACAGCAGACATTTCCCACAAGGCCTGGTTAGCAGTATGCAAGCTTTTACTGCTGCCGCTGTTAGTGAAATATGGAATATCAATTAAACTTCAAGTCGGATGTTAACTTCAAAACTATACATACAGAGATTTTATGATCTTGGTATGTTTGCTGATGGTGCTCCTGTCTTCATGGCAGCTTGACAATATATGGAACAAATGCAAAAAGCAGCATAACCGAGAATGCCTGGCGAAGGCATGGTGTGTTTGTCGACTCTCTCAGCCATGATTGCTGCACATCAGAACACCAGGACTTTTATCTAAATGTAAAGTAAGACATTCCTATTCCCTCAAGTACAAGATGAAGAAAAATGGAACAGACCTAATAACTGCAACACAAGACAAAAAGAGCAAACAGAAAGTCTCCCTCACTCTGATTGCCTACAAGGTAAACCCAATGGACTTCTACTGGAAAGATAAAATGGTTGATTTTGTAGGAAGGTGCATTTTTCACTAAGCCTGTATTTGTCGCACACAGAGAATAAAATAGCCCGAAAACTGCAGCAGCAGTTTTTCAGATCCAATCTTCCAAATCCTCCTTTTTTTTCTGACAGACATTTTCCTCGTTGGTTGTATAAGGTCCTGTTTGGTATTAACATGCATCATGGGTGATCCGATCACAATTGGACAGCTCTAAGTACGTCAGTTCACACCTGGCATTAGATTGCATCTCCACATGCGTCTTGAGTGACCACTTGTGATCGGATCTCACTTCCCCGCTCTATAGACCGATGCTAATAAACACGTACATCACTTCTGTTTGCAAAGTCTAAATGTGTTGTCGATTTTTAACCGGTGTGAGGCAGTACTACTAATCCTACATATATGTATCCTACATATTCATGAATTCTGGTTCATTTTATGAACTTAAAACTGTCTACTGCCGGTCCCCGGCAGACCTCTGTTCCACCATCACTGCGGCGCACAGAGCTCCTTAGAGCCGGAGATAAGAGCAGGCAGCCGGGTGTCAAAAAAAAAAAAAAAATGATAATAACTAGTGATGTCCAAAAGAAGCTTCATGAAGCATTAGTTGTATTAGTTGACCCCACTAGATGGCGTTCTTGGTAGAAAAAGGCTCAAGGAATGGCAATTCAGTGTGCTTTCTACCCTTTGTTGAACAGAGAGCGCCATATAAGGGGCTCAGAAAATAAAGAAAATGCTTGATGAAACTTCATTTGACGCCATGACTAATAATAACATCCAAAACACAAGATTCACTCTCAGTGATTTCTGTGACAGATGTGAACGAAATCAGCAAATAAGATAAGATAAATAACATATACTTTAAAAGTCCTGGTAGGGAAATTTGTCCTGGACGAGTACGTACTTCGACTAACGCAGAGGACGTCAGTTGAGTAGGTGGTCTTTCAATGTGGCCCACTGCTAAAAGAATGTGGCCTTATTCAGACCACCTCCGAATGTTGTCTGAGCGATCAGATCTCAATGTGTCTTGGATATACTTAAATCACCACACATGTTAATGCCAGGTTTGAACAGGGCCTAAAGTGCACAAAACTATTCATTTGTGAAAGCCAGAAAAAAATGAATTACCTTTTGGCTGTTCTATTTAAAACGTCCATTAATAATACATGTAAATAAGGATGTAAATACAGTATGATAATCCAGAATCCATTCCCATTCATCCCTTCTCCTTTTATGCTTTTAGACTGAGGCAGAATACACACTTGAATGAACACATACTTTGGTTGTTGCCTCTGCATGTGGTGATCAAATATGATGCAATGAGTAATCTGATGAAAAGTTACAGAACAGGCTATTTTAATAACGGATGTTACTGAACTAATTCGGTTTCGATTCTTTTTCTTTCTTTCTTTTAGTGCTTCTGGTCTGTGTTTGCTTATGGTAATTCAGTGTTTAATGAAGCTTAGCGGAAGTTCATTCAGGAAGACTTTCTGCTTCTCATTCATTCTGTCTCTCTGTCTTCCAACTCGATCAGCTGACTATGGGCGTCAGTGTTGTCACAATCCCAAAATTATGACTTTGATACGATACCTGTCTAAATATCTCAACACTGAAACGATACCACTGCAAAACATAACACATCAGGAAATATATTATTATTATTATATATATTATATAATAATAGATGACAGAACATGAAACTTAAAATTATTACTTTTTTTTTATTAATTAAAAATGTAAAACTGTATTAATGAAAAAATCAGTAGTTAACTTTATATTTGCAACCAGATATCACGCATTTTTTTGTAAAACACAAACCAAAAGTCCAAAAGTTCTTGTTCAAAATTAGTTTGACTCATCATCCACCTCCTCCCTGCGCGGACCATGACTGGAAATATATTTGTCATATGTCAAATATCTACCACTGCCTCCATTGGTTAATTTGTTTGTGTGACTTTTGTTCACCAAAAAATACATAATCAGCCCTCTTTTGTTATTTATATTCATCACATTGCCAGTTTAAACCTACAGTTTTGCACATTAATATAAACCTTTGTTTACTGTTTGTTTTGTGCTGCAATATACAGTTTGTCAAAATGAAATTAACTTAAATGAAATGGTCAATCAGACTGATCCAAAGCCCATGAAGCCCATGCAGATACACATATATAGAAATGACAAAATGATGAAAATGAATGAAATGAAAAAAGGCCCTTTGCGTGTGAGCATATCTGTGTGTGGTTCTGCATGCCTGTGAGCAAGTAGACGTACCCTCTGAGTAATGCGAGAGGGTGAGCAGGCTGACGCACGATGCTCCGGCGCCAGAGCCAAAAATGGTCACTCTCTTCGGATCTCCTTTGAAGGCCTGGATGTTTTCTTTGATCCACCTGAGAGCCTGGATTTGATCCAGCAGGCCGTAGTTGCCCTTGGCTGCCTGGTCTCCTGTGCTTAGAAACCCTGGATTGATGAAAACGAAACAAGAGAGAAACAGATTCAAACGTTCATTCTGAAAGCTTTTGAGCATTGATTGAATCTAGACTGAGAGTGCAAAATATGAGTCTCCAGGCCTAAAATATCCCTAACATGCACCCTTCACGGTTTAAGCGAGTTAAATTGGTCAAATTAAGAAGCTGAATCTGAATTCATCCAGCCAGTCTTCAGTATTTTTTTGAAAACCACAGGTTGCACACTCTGTGTATAATAGCTTTATTATTGCATTTCAGCAACTTTTTCACCGAGCTTTTTGAGTGAGATTTGATCAGTAAAAAGCGTCTGTGTTGCCAACTCTTTTCAATTGAAAACAGCTTGAGATGCAAAGTACTGTGTGTGTATCACAGCCTGATATTTCTTCTTCCTCTCTTGTTGTTAAAAACACAAGTTCACATTCACCAGAGTTTGCTCAAAGTTCACTTCACACTGAACTAATTCACGTTCATTTCGTCCGGGTTTTTCTTAAAGTTCCCATATTCCAACTATTTTTCTCATACTGTCTGTCTGAATATACCTGTATTCACCGTCTGTCTGAAACGCTCCGTTTTTGCGCCTGCCTCTTTAAGACCCCCTACCGAAAAAACCCCGTCTGCTCTGATTGATCAGAGTATTTTTGGGTCTCCCCCATCTGTGCTCTCTGCATCGTCATTACAGCCAGGGAATAAATGGAACGGTAGTTTCTACCTATATATAATATAGGTGTGACATTACAACTGTACGTAAGTCTTGGCGGCTCGTTTAAAGGCACAGTTTCTGAATATGGGCTGTGTGCATTTCTCTGTAGATTGAGCGTTTTGATACTTTTACAGTATTTCTATAACACCTAGTCTGGCTGGGTACGTAAGCAGCGTCGGCATAAAGCCTTATACCTCCGCCTGGAGGATGCGTCGCTTCAGATTCGTTACCGATGTGGCTGACGTTCGGACCGGTTTGTGACCGGTTCTGACTTTTTTCAGAACAGGTGTTATGTGGAAGTCTGTTTTCTGGTCAAATAGTGTTTCCATCCCTATCCACCTCCAGCTAACGACGCTCACGTTCATTAGTTGCAAACTGATCAGTTCACTGTTCATCAAAAACATGAGCACGTTCAATGAATGCGCTCTTTTTAGCGGGTTCATGCACAACACTGCCCACACTGTCCTGCTGCCCCAAACGAGCACTAGAGAACCAAATGTGGATTAATCCACCGCTGAAAATAATCCCCAAAAAATGCACAATTTCCTTTCATTTAAGTAGTTTTTGCTAAAAACTACAGTGGTCAGCTGTGTTAGGTAATTACTGAGCCTTTTATATTTGTAAATAAATATATTTAAATATATTTGTGAGTTGTCAGCAGGAACAAATTGACTTGAGGCTAAGAGCCACAGACAGACAGACAGAGCATCCTGTGTAGACTGCTCTGCTAATATATGCTACTCACACTACACCTCCTGTTTAGACACAATCATCTTCAATGCAAAATATGCCAAAAACATGATTAGTATTTACTGTATGTCCCATAACTCTCTTGCATTGATAACTCGTCTACATTAACACCCAGGACAATAGGAATAATTACTTTGTAAGCCATTCAGCATTGAGATCTGCTGCCTCAACTGCCAACTATAAGTCAACTCTGCATTTGATTTCACCCATGGCTCCAGAAATGGTCGGCCAATAGAGATCTCTTCCAGTCAAGTGCCAGACCAACCAGCCTGGCAGCGAGCTCCACATCCGAAACTTGTTGACAAATTAGCAAATGCGCCTAAACCCATTAAGTGGCTTTCTAAATGCTGCCACTGGGGGAAGTGGTGGCTCCGTCTTGCCAGGCCTGTGTGCTTGGCGGCCAAGCCTGGCAGCGATGGACTGTCCCCGCGAGCTGACCAACACCGAGGCAGCGCAAAATGACAAATGGGATGAGGACCGCTGGGTAAGAATGGAGGAAAAAGAGGAGAGGTAGCCTGTGGCTCTTTGATAGAGAGCAGATCCGGTTTGTCATGGTAAGGTGGAGGGGATGATGGAGAGGAAAGAAGGGCAGGGGTGGGGGAGGATTACAAGGCCCCTGGCAGCCTCATGTACCCTGTAGGATGACCAGAGGCCTCTCCGCCCCCCCCCCCCCCACTCAGTCCCTCTCATTTATCTTCTGTTACCCCATTTTTTTTCTCTCCCTTCTCTTCCCTCACCTCAAAGGAGCCGAGGAGAGGAGCATGCCTACCAGGCGCTCCCCAGGATGTGTGAAGATTAGTCAAAGCTTCATTTCAAAGCACTCTGTTCCCAAAATAGACTGCATACATAACTAAGCCTACTGCCTAGGGATACATTATGGACAATGTCGGAAAAACACAGACTTATCAGAAACCTAAGAGGCCCAAAAAAAAGAACTCTACATGTAGAATGATAAGAAACATATAGTGGGGGACTGGGACTAAAGTATCACTTTTTCCATCTTTGCACCCAGATACATTTATCAAGAGTGACCATATATAGATTTTTTTTTTTATTGTGAACAACATAAAGTCAAAAATGGAAAAAATAGAACACACACCCAAATAGAGGTGCTGGCTCGGAAAACATACAATAAAAAAGTAGCCGCACACTCATTCCTTCGATTCGGCTCACAGCCTCAAGGCTGTTGAATACTACACTGACACTTAGCCTACGGATGGGTACACTTTATTATTATACTACTTTATTAATATAATAAACCCAGTAAATCTGGATGGATTTTGATCTTTTTTGGCTGTCAGCGTTTCTATCAAATTCATCAAATTGCTCTGAAAACAAAGATATTGTTCGCCAATGTCGTCATTATAGTTGTGGTGTGGACTCTGCCAGGATGATTTTTAAAACTCTGTATTTATAGCTATGGTTCTTGGTGTGGATGGCCCTAACTCTACAGATCTGTCGGCAGCAGATGAACCTGCATGCAGCCCAGATTGTGGTGTGAGAGGATGCAGCGGTGGGTCAGAGGGAGAGAAAAAGTCACGGAAAACATCAAATATCCAAAGTGCCTGCAGCACACTGGATAACGCCTAAGTGCTAGCTGTTAAAACTAAACAAAACTGTTGTCACAAACAAAAGATTATTTATTAACATTTATTAATCAGAGCATTCACAATAATCACTCATAATGAGTTTTTGTACTACGGACAGCGCCACTCCTCAGACGCAATTTCTCATTTCTCCATTTCACAGCACAAACATCCACTTGTTTAGCTGTGGGGCAATCATTCCCAAATATTTTGACACTAAAAAGCATTAAAGCCCTTACCAGCATATATAGTGCATCTACCTGTATATATGACATTATAACATTAGAGATAATTGGATGTGACACACCCAGTTTTTCAGATGCACACCCACAGTTTTTTTCTGGCTACGCTAGTGCTACATACTTCCCTCAGATTGTGTAGTAATGAGATGGATGGCAGAATGTTATAGTATTTTTTCATAGATTTGAAGTATCACACCAACACATCCTTTGACAACATTCCTTAATAATAAATCAAGTAGCCTCTGATATCAGACTGGTATTTCTTGAAAAAGAGCTGTACAAAGTGATGAAAGTGAGAGACGGCCATGCACTCCACTGACAAGTTAAAAAGACTGACGTTATTATAAATGTAAGGAGGCAAAAGAAAGACAGATCACTTAAAGTTAGGCTGCCTGGAAATGTTAGCCCTGCTGTGTCTATCAGAGAGTCAGTAATGCAATTAGACCCAGAGGAGAGCTTTAATGGTACTCAAATATTCTGCAGGGTTAATTGCAGTGTTGGGTAACATTACTTTTAAAAATAGCTTGTTACATTGCAGGATCACTGCCATTAAAAATGAATCAGTTATGTTACAGTCTTACTTACTAAGCAAATTAACTTGTTAGATTATGTTTGCGTTGCCATATATGCATATATAGTTATATACACCAACCAGTACTTACAACATGTCATTTTTTGCAATTCAACTGCAATGAAAAGGTTGAGTTATTTGAAGTGAGTGATAGTAAATACAAATGTTAGCTACCTGACAATGGCAGGTGACTGCTAATGAATTACAAAACTAACACGTTACGTTACTCGTTACAACAAAAAAGTAATCTGAGTACTCTAACGTTAACCCAACAGTGGTTAATTGTATGAAGACAATGCTTTCAACTAGATTGCTAACACAAAATTCAAACAAATGGTGTCAACTTTCACAGTTTCACACAGTGCTTGGTTAATGTAATATAATAATAATACTTGGATTCTCTTTTGGAAACAGTGAGAATTGAAGACTTATTGGGCACAAACTGAAATGTTAGCTGTCTTCATTTCAAGGGTCCAATAGTTTCCCAATGATTTCACATAAAGTGGAAAGAGCCTGAAAATGATGCAATTTGGTACTATTTATATGTAGAGTGTCTTAACATCAGTGCACAAGCATACAATTGAACAACTATGGTGAACAGATTTTAGCAGTTTCAAGGAAATTCCTCCTGAAATCAACAACTGCTTATAAATTCAACACAATTAACTGGTTACAATTACAATTACACAACTACACAACTTTTCTTTCTTAAAAACTCAAACAATATTACTATGTGGTATTTGCCCATTTTGCTTTGACTAGTATCAGAAATCAATTAACTCTAAACCACAAGACATCTGTTTTTCACTGGGTTGTAAAGAACTGCATCATCTGCATACATATAGATTCTGCACTTATTCAGTACACTTGACACTACATGTGCAACTCTGTCTCCTACAAAATTACGTTCACATACAACTACTTTGTTAGGTTCAGGAAAAGATTGTGGTTTGGATTTAAATAAGTATGTTTCTTACAACAATATATAATAAATATGCTTGTTAAATAACACCACGGCCTCCTGGGTGAAAGTCTGGGTATTTGTGACTCATCCATTCACCCCGACTTCCTCCCACGTACTATGATTAGAAATGTTTTTTGTAAAATGTCAACAATGGACATAATCCAGGAGAAAATACAATACTCCTACAAACTTAATTTTTAGGAGACCAGGCTTTCAGATGTTTGTGAACAAAAGCATCTATGAAGTTGTTATACAGTAATGTTGAGTCACTATTGTGACTAAGCTTTTCTTTTTCTTTTTCAGGCTGGTCTCATTAACTGTCCGTAGCAATTACTATGAAAAGTAATGCACTGTCATTTGTGCATAAGACATGAGGCCCAAGTTGCAACGTCCCAAAATGACATTTTATTTGTAGCTGGGGTCGTCCAGTGGCTGCAGTCAGGATAGCCTCATCAGACCAGTATGCATGCAGTGTTGTTTAAACACGGAAGTGAGGCATTGTGGTTTAAAAGACACAAAGACACGCTCAGGGCGGTTGGGCGAGGACATGGGGGGCTTAATCACACACATGACTTTAACCCAGGAGACCCAAATTCGCATCTTGTTTGAAAATAAAAGTCAAAGTTGTTATTTTTAAACGTCATGCGTTAGTCATGTGGTGTCCGACGTCACACCCTATGTCATGACCTAACTTCGTCCAGTATTTGTAATTATGTTTTTCTGTCTGACAGCTGTATTTATAACATGGAAGTAGGGATTTGAATACAATCCCACTGTTTTTTTACTAACCAAGTTGTTGTCTAAACCTACCAAAGTAGTCCTGTTTCACGTTAATGACGTGTTATCATGTGCATTCATGAGAATGTGTTGTTTATTTTAATGATGTGGGAAGGTGACAATTTTTTTTTTATCCTATAACATTTATGTCTGGACCAAAACACTCTTGATATAGCCATTATATGTTTGGCCAGTAACTGATAGAGATCAGATCAGGTTTTTCCCGTGCTGTCAGTGACACTGTGATCTCTCACTGAGCACAGAGGAAGCCCTTCATCACCAGCAGCACTCCTACTGCTCTGGGGGGAAAGCATTAATCCCTCCCCTCCCCTATTTGTATTAATTCTGCCTTGACAGGGGCTCGGAGCTTAATGTAGGTCAGTCATGACAAAGCACAGAGGGACACAACAGCACTGAGGCAGGAGGTCTAACGAGTGGCCGCGCTGATTGATTTTCAGCTATTTTAAGTAGTGAATGAAAACGTGATATTGTTTGCTTGATGTGGGTATATCTGGTCTAACACAGCATGCTGTTAATGGTATGGCTTTATGTTTCTCAAAATTTCTGTCATGACTCCCTTTTGAATTTAAGACACCCCCACCCCCACAATTTTTAGCACCTTGGTAACAATACTAGTCACAAAACAACACTTTCTTTTGGAAATTAGTCACAGAAAAGTATATTAAATACCGAAATACTGGCGTATTTCATTTGTTTTGCAACAAAAACACTTGTGCTGTACGATATCTGTTCAGAGCAATTAAAGAATAATTTAACTTGTTCATGTTTAGGTACTCACAGTTCTTGATTAAGGTTAGACAAAGCTCATTGCACCTGGTTTAATACAGAGAAATGTCGCAGTGACTTGAAGCGCAGAAGACACAATTTGTCTCTTGCAACAATCGTGCGTACGCAAAGATTTGATCTTAAATTGTGCCAACGAAAAATTTAATATTTACATGTATCACATTAAGTGAGCTTTGCAAAACTGTCACTGAGTGTAACTCATCCACCTCGTACATTGATCCTGTACCTACAGCATTCTTTAAGTGGGTGTTTAATAGTGCTTCAACTCATTGACTCACTTGGTGACATCATCAGACAGCACAATGTATGTTTCCATAGTTACGCAGATGATACACAACTATACATATCAGCAGAACCAAATGATGCTGCAGCTATAAACTCCATCACCACCTGTCTTTTGACAATAAATAAATGGATGACCAATCATTTCTTCAAATTAAATGAGGATAAAACTGAAATCCTACTAGTCGGCCCCAAAGCAAAGAGAGAAATGCTGTTTAATAATCTGGGGAAACTAACTCCCTGGATTAAAGCTGAGGTCACAAGGTCTTGGTGTTATCTTAGACTCAGATCTGCTTCAGCTCTCACATTAACACGGTGACCAAAACATAATTTTTCCACCTTAGAAACATAGCAAAAGTATGACCGTTTATAAATCAAAAAGATGCTGAGAAGCTAATCCATGCCTTAATTTCAAGGTGGCGAGACTAATGTGATGCACTTTTTACTGGCCTCCCGAAAAACCAAAACCACAATTGATCCCTGGCCTATAGTGCTTTAGTTTTTTAGCCTAAACTTTACCACACACAGTCAGGATATCTCAATGTCTTCTGCTTCAATCTTCACACAATTTTTGGATGTGCAAAATAAATTGCTTGAGTACCCCTTTAAAAATGCAGCATGCAGACTAAAATCACTGTGTGTGTGTGTGTGTGTGTGTGTGTGTGTGTCTCTGTGTGTGTGTG
>JAOVVB010236447.1:0-23075 GCA_028570985.1 Heterobranchus longifilis | reverse complement strand
CCCCTAGATAGATAGATAGATAGATAGATAGATAGATAGATAGATAGATAGATAGATAGATAGATAGATAGATAGATCAGGATATAAAATACTTCAATGAAATCTAGATAAATGGAATGGATAAATGAGAGAGATAAGAGAAGGACTGAGGGGAAAAAGAGAAAGACGGAGACAGAGAGAGCAAAAGAAAAAGGGATCAATTCTTCTAGAGTTTTTTGTGACTGTGTACACTTTCCCTCTGGACTGACGTAGTCTCGTCCACACCACAGTGGACTGAGTGAACATTGGTCAACTGCTGTTGGAGCTTTTAGGTCTTACCCAATCAGCCGGTATCAAGCTCTCGGGTTCAAAGATCACTTATCAGAGAACCTACCTCATACACGTCGGCAACATTTTCTGACGTCATTATGTATATAAAATCTACATACATTTATATAATATAGATATATAAATATATTTAAAGAAAAACAACTATTTCTCAAGTTATGGTAAATTAGCGTTGCTCTTTTGTAAAAGCACTTAAAATCATCATAGTTTATAGGGTGCACATGAGACATTTCCACAGTAAAGATATCCTCTTTTTAACTTTGCAACTGCACATTTAACTGTGGGATCAGCAAAATTCTTGCAGAATTTCCTCAGCGGGGGAAACTATTGAGTAACTATTGAGGGGGCCATTCGAGAGTGTTTTCACTTCCACAAAAGCTGTAAACTCAGCGCCGCCCTGGTGCAAGTGATGAAGCTAAAGATAGCATGCACCATCCACTGATTCATCATGTGAGCGAATGACATTCAGCAGTAGCTTCAGAGGAAATCTTGTCATACTTGTTGAGTAGAAATCCACTGCTGCGTGTGCAACTGTGAAATCGTAATTTTCTCAAATTTAGAAGATCAGGAAATTCCAGCAAACCAGCAAAGTGTCTGAATGAAAGCAAATAAAAAGTTTGGGGCACAAACCTTGGCCCGGTGTAGTGCTTATCAAACAAAAGGCCGGGACAGACCGGGGTTCAGAACAAATATCTTATCTAAGTCTGGTCCACTTTTAAACTCTGACTGTCTGGAAATGTGAACACACTAACTGTGAAGGCCAACATACAACACTGGACTCTGGTCAGATTCTATAGAATCACATTCATTTTGGTGCATGAGATTTTTTCAGTCACAGAAGAAATATTCTGAAGTTGAACTTTTGAGTTTGTCTGTGTGTGTGTGCACAGTAGTGATGACGAGTAGAGGAAGAGGGAGGCTCCAGCAGCAGAACATCCAATAACAGACTGTGCACTTGACTGAGCCTCTGTCCATGGTCCTGAACCACTCATCTACACCCATAGACCTAGAGCAAGTAGAACAGCCTGACCAGACATTTGATCAACAGGCCACCCAAACAGAGGTGAAGCTCAAGAAAGAAACAGGCGGAAATCTGAGGAAAAAAAAGTTGTTTGCACCCTAAAATGCCATTTTTGCAAGTCTTTCAGATTTTACAGCAGTGTTGGGTAACGTTACTTTTAAAAGTAACTTGTTACATTACAAGATTACCACCATTAAAAAGTAATCTGTTACAGCGTTACTTAGTGAGAAAAGTAACTCAGAGAACTTCTGTGTTACAAAAATGAAAACAGAAGGTGCGCAGCGTACTGTCATTATAACATCGTTTACAGCCCATAATGTGTAACTCTGCAGGATAATAACACAATATCCTCTTTACCTCGATTATGTTTAAGTAAACATATGATTCAAGAGGTGACGTTACACTAACACGTTCACACAAGATGTCATTTATTTTGCAATTAAACTGCAATGAAAAAGTTATGTGTATTAAAGTAAATAGAAACTTTAGCTAACGTCACCTGACAGCTAAGATCTGTGCAGAGAGGCGCAGCTGCTTCTATAAAAACAATAAAACATGGGTTTGTATTTTACAGTAGGCGACATCATGTTTCAACCATAGACTGGTTTCAGCATGCAGCAAGTTAACTCGGCCAGTGTTTAGTTATTTACTTTCATGACATAAAGGCTGTCCTCTCTTACTTTAAAAGTAACGGAAACGTAACTAAATTACAGATTACTTGAATTGCAAAACACGTTATGTTACTTGTTACAACAAAAAAATAATCTGAGATTAATCTGAGATCTCAGATTACTTACCCCCAACAGTATTTTACAGAATTAGCAGATAATACTGCTGTATATAAATGTGTCATATATTTACGTCCGACACTTTAACGTGAGGAAGAAATACTCGCTGAGATGCGGCAGCTGCACCTGAGAGAAGCCTTCAGTGCGAAGACGTGCATATTCACTTCAAATCTCATGAAAAATTTAAAAGCTATTAAAAGTTAAAAGTGTAACGTAAACAGAGCAAGCTATCTGCAACAAGACAGCTTTCCACTTTCTTCTGTCCTTTTCGCCTGAGCATGCCATCCTCCTTTGTTTTCACCGTCTCCCGCGCTCTCCTGAGATGTCAAATCAGTAAGTGTGCCGGGAAGAACAGAGCACTCACCTCAAATGGCGTCCACTCACATAATACATGAGGAGATGTCCTCAATAAACACCACAACAGGAAGTGTTTGAATCAACGAAACATCCTGCTTTCTGAAAGTTAAACGATGTGCTGTAAGTAAGTTGTGCTCTGTGACTAATTCAGATATGACCTACCAGGGTACAGACGACGCTGGACACCGCTATAAACCTATATATTAAACTGAATCAGTTAATTAGACAAATTCTTCACAGTTTTTACAGAGTGCTGATGTTAACAGGGAGCCTGTGACTCTCTGCGGATGTGCGTAAGAGTCTTACTAACCTCAAGCCACAGACCATAAACCCAGAAAGATCTTGCTGTGAGCTCCTGACCTTCCACCCTAATAATGTCCACCTCACTCAAACTCACTCCTCACGTCTGACACACACTCAGTGATCCTTGTTCAACTTTATGCAATCCTAACAACTATTGTTGGTCAAACAGCTGAATTTCAATCAGGAGAGATGAAATCCATTCATTTGACACACTGTGTACAACAGGAAACGTTAAAGAGATGCTGTGTATCGCAGTCTTTGGGGACGAGACCTCCCAAGTGAAGCCAGAGCATCAGTCATTTCAGCGAATGCCCTAAATTGACAAATCCCTCTAGTGGCCGTAGGAAATATGACTTGCCTCTAAGGAGGAAGTAGAGTTGCATCGTTCTGGAGCCACAAAGTGCACAGAGGATGGACGGGTCAATAAACTGTTGGAGTTAAACACAGGAGGCCGCTGTCATTTTCCGTTTCCTGCAGACCGGTAACGTTTTTAACCATGACCTCGGTCATTCCCTATTGTTGTAACTATGACGAAAAAGGTCACCTAACCATAACAAAGTAGTCATTTTACCTCAAACCATGGCCATTCCCTGACCTGTACCAAGTTGTTTTTCGTGCCTAAACCTAACCAGCCTTTAACCACAGCAGGGCAACGTTGGAAAAGTGTTTTATTTTTGAAACGGCGATTGTCCAGTCGATAGTGGCTTCAGATTATTCGTAGTCTAGACACTGAAGGACTAAAAAAAACAGACATCCAGATGGATGTGATGTGGAGGGAGATTCCTGATGAGCTCATTTAATAACCGTCTCTAAAAACAAACTGGGGTTGAATGGGGTGGTGGGTCACATCAAGAGAAAACTGACAGCTGAGAGCAGCATAAAAAGAAGCAAATTTGACAGCAATTAAATGATTTACAGAGGCTGTGCCAAAACCTGATTGGACAAAGTGAAAAGTGTCAAAGCTCTCAGTCAGCTGATTGAGTTGGAAGTGAGAATCTAATAAAAATACTAATAAAAAGTTGAACAAGCATAACGATCTTCCTGATTGAACTTGCTAAACTTTATTACAAGAGAAAATGAAAAACAACTCAATCAATTGTTCACTAAGGCCTGTCCCCAAACAGTGATTGTCCAGTCAGCAACCACAACAAGCCTTGTACAAGTCAAAGCCCCCTAACGATACCATAACTGGTGATTCAATCAAATATATATATAGATGTCCAACCACTGTGTTGGGTCATTGATCCACTCGGACCGGGGAAATGACGGCTGATCGATCAACCTTCATTTATTACGTTTAAGAAATAAATGCATACAAACTTGTCAAAATGATAATCCAAAACATATCAAATTGCACCGACATCTATAGGATCTTCAGTTTTCTATCCCCCAAAAATGAGCCTGGCCTTGAAGTACCCATATGTGCCAGTTTGGTCGGTAAGAGTGATACTCTAAAGAGTCCAAAAACATGAACTGCAAACGTTAGCATGCCTGGCTAACTAGCTTATTACTTAGAGGGGTGCTAGTATATTAGAGTAGGCATGTCCTGATTGGCCGGCGACGTTCATGCAAATGTCAGTGGATGAATGCTGGTGATTGGACAGGATATTACCCATAGAGTGCAGAGCCTGTGAGAGAACTGCCATCATTACCACTGTAAATGTATCATGTGATCACGGCACAGATATGAAGGGGGGTGGAGTCAATTATCTAATTTGTGAATTCTAGCAATTAATCAAAAAATCCACGAAAGAAACATAACTGTCCTTCTGATCCTCCAGTCTATTTCAGATAATCGAGTCCATTACAACAGACTGTAGAGATCCACTGTGTGCTGATGTGGTGTAGATACAGTATAGAAGACAGGAAGCTACAGGGTGTCCCTAACGTCTACTCTTAAGTGTTATTGTCACCATCCTCCATCTTTGCATGTCTCTGCCCTCCCCTCGCTCCTTCAGTGTCAGACACATTTATGCACATCGACACACTTCTACACACTAGAGGAAACATGAGGCATGTTCTCTGCTCAGACAGAGTTCACATGCTAACATGACTTTCTCTGGAACAAACACTTCCTCTAAACCTGAAACCATTCAGAGCCCTCACTGACTTCTGCAGATTTTCGGGGTTCTTCAAGAACAGCGTTATGGGGGATACGAGCGCTCAGCATTGACCCTTCAGATATCACAGGCTCTAACTTGCAGTGGCCGGTCACTGATTAACCAGAGTCTCGATAAGATCTGTTGGCTGAGCTGATAAGGCCTCTCGTGTCAAACACAAGCGGAGATCATTGACACTCGCACAGAATTATGAAACACCAATGCTTCAGCAGCAACCTGTCTTTTCGGAGAAGTGGGAGGTTGATTGATTGATTCTGTTCTCTCTGGCTGTGTGAGATGTGCTACCTGACCCTCACTCTCCCCCTCTAACAGCGGTTAACCTTTACCAGACTATGATTGGTACCTGGTATTATGAGGAAATTCTGCAAATTCAGAAGATGCATGTTGCACTCTCAGTAAAATGACACCGGGGCTGCTATCGGACAAAGGAGGTGTTAACTGATCAAATTTAAACATTTCACTTCATAATTTAAAACAGCGATGCAGGCTGAAAGCACAGAAGGAACAAATTCATGTTTTATGTTTGCTTTTAGCCAAAAATAAGTGAAAACAGCCCCAAAAAAAAAAGTTTTAAAAGCTTTTGCGTAGATTGCACACACCAGGTTTATCCATCATGGCAGCCGTGGTATCCATGTGGTATGGTCCATGTGGTTGCCAGAGTACTGTATAATGTTTTTAAATCAACAAACATCACCATAGTGACACTTTTTGTAAACTAAAGTAGTACTGCCATTTCCCTGTTTGTCATGAACGGGCAGATGTTTATCAAAAAGGAAGGTTAATGCAGGTTTACTTTTTTATTCAGGTCTGTCTTAAAACAATACCCACATGCACATATTTACACTGAGTTATTCTTTTTTGCTGCAACTGTTTTTCCTGCCCATGCTGGCCATAAAGAGGTATATTCTTAATATGATTTTAATCTAAATCATGGACAGTATTAACATTAGGAACAATTACTGCAGCCAATAACTGTGTACGTATATCCATCCACAAATACATACTTAAACCAATCCACACCTTTGTTAAACTAATTCAGAATATAATAGAAAATCCAAGGGCCTGTGTCCATACAGCGTTTATTTCTGAGCGCCAGCGTCTTTTTTCAGTTGATCCCATGAGGAGAGAGCGTATGCTGCCGCCTAGAGAAAAAGCGCTGCACCCAGTGTCTTTTTTCAGAGCGCTCCGCCTTTTTTGTGCGGCTGATCCGAGCGCTTTTTTCAGAAAGGCGCTGATAACGTCACTGGCGCTCCTTCTCAGGAAACTATCACAACAAAGAGAGAAAAGCCAGTTTGTGGGAGCAGATTGTCCGGACACGGACTGCTGCTGGTGAGTGTTCGTTGTAAGCTTGCTTTTAACTGTGCGATCAACCCTCTGCTTACGTAGCATTAGCTTACATAGCATAGCATTACATAAGATAGCCACCTAGCTAACGTTAATGTCGTTGTCATAGAAACAAAACCTACACACAGCCAGCGTTTTTTTTTTGATGAGACGCTGGGATGAAGCGCTTCCCAGCGCCCTGCCAGCGCTTTACTGCCAGAACAAAAAAACGTTACATGGACACAGGCCCTAAAGCATGTCTAACTACTTTAGACTTGCTAAATGGTGCACCATTCCATCTCCATATTTACTGCTCAGCAGCTTTCTTTGGCCCTGTGCTAAAACACTGAGTAGATCTGCCCCCGAAGCTCATGGCACACATTTACAGAGCTGCATCCAAGCCTCTGAGGTCGACACCAGAAGCCTGGCTGTTATTCCTGGGAACAGGACGTGTTGCGGGACAGAGCAGCGGAAGCTCAGGCACCGAGATGCTGTCTGTGCAGCTGATGATTAACAGAGAGCCAACCAGAGGAGAGAGAAGCCACACTCCACCCTGACTGTGATTGGTGCAGAGAGGAGAGGACGCGGTCGTAAACTCCATGAACCCATCCACACTCCATGTCCAACTTTCCCTCCCTATGGGCACGGACTTAGATCTCTGATCAGATCTCTGAAAGTCTTCATTCATAAATTCATTGGTTCATTGATAAAAAATAAGAATACAAATCTCATAAAGTAAGGTCTTTGTTTGCAATTTTTTTTAAATATCATTCTTTTTTTTCAAAAATCTATTTTTAATATATGCAAACAATGATACAAAGATTTGACTAAATTTGACCACAAAAGTGTCCCAAAACAAAAGCTGTTCAAAAGATACCATTTGTATTAACAGTTATATTCTCTGCGAGATTAATAATTATTACTATTGATCAAAGTCAGTAACAGTGCTGATTTAACAGTAAGCTCAGGTTACACGCAGTTTCATAAATATGTTTAATGGATAGTTTCCAAATGTAAAAACTTTTTTTAGTGCAAGTGATCATTTAAGATAACGATGTTTCGGGCTTCAGAAAGACTTCAGAATCAAATTCAGATTTATTCGTTCATTATTAATTTTACCTGATGAAGGTCTTGGGACAACATTGTTAATTGAGTGAGTGAAAGTGATTAAACTCACTTTATTGTGGGGAAGTGTGGGGGATTTTCTTTCTTTCATTAAACATCTTTGAAACCATTGATAAATGCGTCCCTCCTCTACCTTCACTTCCACACGTACACTCGGACGCTCAGACGAAAAACACCTAAAATACCTGCATATGACACACACATACATGCACAACGCTCATGCACACACATTTCCATTGCAAACAGTCACTTTCATGTGAATTATACTTCCAGGCAGGGAGCAAAAAACTTTGCTTAGCACAGGCTGCCCTTGAGCAGATAACTCTGTTTGATTTGCTAGATTTTGGACTTTAGGTTCAGAGATGGCCTGGGAAAGAAATGTTCTGAAATCACGTGGATCAACAGACTAATTTCATCATGATGTCACTTTACCATGACTGTGCTTTTAATTAAAAATAAATAAATAAATAAAAAAACAGAAATTAAAGATGTAATTTCTATTTATTATAGAGAATAGAGCTGTTGATCTCTGCAGCAAATCTAATTAATTTCCAAGTCTTTTTTCAGAAATGTTACATTTTAAATCAGATCACAGTGTGTTTCAGGGAGAACTCAAAGAAGTGAAGTTTTTCTAAAATAAAACAGAATCATCAACAGACCTCAGCTGCAAAGAGAGGAAAAGCCAATGGTCACCTGTGGTTTTGTGGCATTCACAGGCCATCGATGCCCTCATTCTTTTACCGAGTGTATTGCAACAATATTTAAAGATGAAGTCATCTTTTCCCCCCAATAATACTCGAGGATATTTCTTCAGTGGAAGGATCGTGATAACATGACGTCACGCAGGATGTGACCGCAAACGACATGACATAACTGCTCTCACCTTCGCGTCGCCCAGACTTTCTGGAGGCTGGTCGGCGTTGATGCAATGATAATCATCCTCGCCATCCTCATAACAAAAACACACAAAGAGGTTTTTGTAAGCACGTGAGAGTGGATTTCATCTTACTATGAAATGTGACAGAATTTCCTACCGCCAAAGCTGATGTTTCAACACTACTGCCAAAGGATTTCCATGCCGACTGTGTCGTCTTTGGCTGCCTCTGGGGATTTTGTCTGGGTCACAGTGACCTGAAGTCTTGTCGGAGTTGTACAGTAGGAGTGCTAGATTTACTTCTAACAACAGCAGGAATTTCCTAACTTTTAACTGTTATGAGACAATTTGATGTGTCAGAGTGGAACATTAGAAATTCATTAATGGCATTCCCGTTAATGCGTGCTTAGAGAGTTTTGGAGGAATGCCTCCTTGATTTCAAAGGCCACATTGGTATGCTGCCATCTGCAGTTGTCTACATGGGACAGAGCTCTCTCTCTCTCTCTCTCTCTCTCTCCCTCTCTCGCTCTCTCCCTCCCTCGCTCTCTGAATTTGTAAAACTGCACTCACAGTGCCATTCCCTTTATCTGAGCTGAAACCGGCCTCGTCTGTGCTCCTTACTTGATTTGTGCTGTACAGCGCCACAGTTACATTTCAAAAATCTGACATTTAAAACAAACTGTACTCCTGCTACAATTTATGTGAAGGTCAAATAAATGATTCATCTTGCCATGACTAAAGCATTCAGAACATTTTATTTTGTCCACAGTTTTACATTTTGTCCAAACCAGTTTCTTGCTACACCTCTCTTACACAAAGTTAAATAGCATATCTGGACTGGCCAGAAAGAAAATAATACTTTTTTTTTTTTTTATATTCTATATAACTGCTAGATGTGGCTAAATCCTCGTTGTGGCCATAATTACAGACTGGATGAAGCAAGTCGGGATAATCTTGAAAAATGTGGTTGCATCTGGTGAAAAAAGTTTATATGTTGAAACTGACTGTGGTTTTTAATGAAATTTTGTCAGACTGGACGAAGTATTCAGATCCTTAAAGAGAAATACCACAGTCTAAAAATACTCGGTCCATTACAAGTGCATTTAAAATAAGTAAAGGTGCAAAAATATCAGCAGAATGTACTTAAAGTATATCACAAATGAAAGTATTCATAGTGCAGTGTTATATTACTAATAATAGGCTACATTGTATTATTAGATGTCATTTGTTAATGTTGTAATTTTTCACTGTGTAGCCAAATTTAGTTGCATCATATTTTATAGCTCCTCGTGTGAAATCTGAATCTTAAAAGTAATTAACCTAATAACTAAATCTACCAAATAAATGTAGTGGAGTAAAAACATTTCTCTCTGTGTTGTGAATGAAGTGAAGTATAAAGTAGCATGCAATGAAAATACTAATGCAAAGTACAAGTGCCTCAGAATTGTAGAGTACTTGAGTAAATGTACTCATACATTCCACCACTGAGTTTTGTTTGCATGTCCCAGTGGGTTTATAAAGTTTTGTTACTTTTAAAAGCCACCACAGTGAAAATCTAAAAAACTGTACTAAAGAATTTTGATTCAACTTTGTGCAAACTGAGCCAATCATTCTCTCCATCATGTTTTTCTTCTGAAATTCATCTTCAGTCAAGTTGGTGAATTGTCTTTGACCGACTCATTGCGACTTGAAATCGGCGTCACTGTTTCCACACTATTGCAAAATACAGAGAACTGTTAAAAACACGCTGAACTTTGACCCAAAGACAGCAAACATTAACTATTCAGACATTTTTCTTCTGTTATCCCCATGATGTCTACATCTTGTTTAAAACACTCTGTCATACATGCAGTGTTGGGGGGGATTACTTTAAAAACATATTCTACTACAGATTACTTGACTTGCTGAGCTCATTTGTCTGTTTCCAAAAACACATTCCTGACAGCGTCCTGGCTGTGCGTCTCCTCTCATATTGTCATGTGACAGGTGCACTGTGCGTGCACAAATTGTTGCACTTTAAAAAAACAAATCTGTTTATGTGAAATGCCTCATATGAATTTTAGAGCAAATATAACAAAAACAAAGTAGAACAACATTAATGAAAGTGAAAAATAATTCATAATATCCACCCTCCCAACAAGTTTCATGAAAATGTGGCCCGTAGTTTCTCTGTAATCCTGCTGACAAACAAAACAAACCCAAAACATAACATCCTCGGTTGAGGGAATAAAGCAATCCCTTCAAGTAATCTATTTTTAACAGTAAAAACACAATAACTGTAATGGAATACTCGTATGTTGTATTTTAAATACATAATTTTGGGATTACTCTCCAACCCTGAATACGTGTAAAGTTAGAATCAGTCAGAACATTTTGCAGATCTTTTGTGTATGAGTCCTAGTGTCCTGTCACTAGTGGATGGTGAGTATATGGAGCGTTTGTCCGGCCTGATTGTTCACAGGCCACATCAAACGTCTGCAGTTTGGAATGCATCTGTAAAAGGTCAACGGATGAAATTAATTCAACCCTTACAAGAACCAGTTTTCTTCAAATATTTTCTCCATCTCAGTTGCAGAGTTGAGAGTAAAAACAAAACTAAACCTGCTCCGCCGACACGCCCTGGAATAATAGGCACAAACACACACGAGGAGTGCGTGCATGCCTCCTCATGGCCGCCACAAAGGTCAGGTGTAGGTTACGTGGATCTGGCTGACCTCAGTGATAATGTTACCACATGCAGTTACTCTGCCCTTATATGTCCAACAGATTTATTAGGTCAGAGCAGAGAGCCACGCCCACAAACAGTTCAGCAGAATTCATTCAGTGTGATTCATTTTTCTTTAACTCTATTTCGGAAGTCTGAGCCATCATTTCTGTTGATGATGAAAATATTTTACTCATCAGAAAAATTGCTGAGATGTGGGTTTGCCCAACAGAAAACTGTTGAATATGACCAAGTTCACAGGACACTGTGGACCAGGATTAAACAAGTCCTGTTCAACCAAAACAGACTGAAAGTGAAAACGACAAACCAGAAATTCTAATCATCGACAGTAGTGTGTGCGAGTAAGAAAGTCGTTTTTCAAGGTTCAATGGACCTTTGAAAATAATAAAATGTTTACATTAATGTATTTTCTCGTACAAATACAAGTTGGCGACCCTGCCGTTTTTAAAAGTCTCGTGTGTTCAGCTTTCAGGACTTTTGAAGCTTGAGCTACATTTTATGAAACTAAAACTATAAGGTTATCGTCACCGACACCGCCACTTTTTGCCAAGTAACAGCAGCACACAGAGTGCCGGGGAAGAGCAGACGGGCGGCTCACATCACCAGCAGTGTGATAATAACATCCAAAACACAAGATTCACTCTTAGTAGATTCTGTGACACAAGGAATACTTTTAAAAATGCAAAAAAAACGGCCAAAATACACCGAATTACCAGCCTTAGCCCCGAAAAACCACACCACTGAAGACACACCTTCAAGCAGCTGTTGTAATGGAAATGAAAATCCCTGCCGTGCTGCTGGTGCACAGAGACAAACTGAGGGGAGCCATGTGTGTGTGGATAACAGGGAAGATGCTGCCCGTAGTTCAGCTGGATACGTCAGGTTCAAAAAAGGGGAGGAGGCAAAGAGGGCGAGAGAGAGTTGGAGAGAAAAGGACGAAGAGACTGAAAAGAGAGACACCCCTCGTTACACCCAATTAGCTAACTAGATAGTTCAGCTAGCAGCCTTTTTGTTGTTTTGGGCACTTTTCCAACAACGTTATTAGCCAGTATGCTCGGGTAATAAAACATCGTTGTCATCATACTAGCAGCAGTGCCACAAGTGCTACAATACATTTCAAAATTAGACAGAGGTTATAATATATGTATCTTTGCATATGGTGTCATCAGTGTCCATAGCTACATAGCATATGTAGGACGATCTTTACCAGTTAGCAGTGGAGCAGGTGGAGAGCCCACTCACACTGAGGCCAGTGCATGAGCAGTTCTTTCATACGTGATTAAATAATAATGTCCTCACCTTCATTGTAGGGCTGTCTTTATGTGAGGTGGCTCGATGGCAACTTCTATGGAGGAGATGGACATGACTGCTGAATCTTCCATCTGCTGCCGTACTTCATGTCTGTTGGTCACGGACATCTAGGGACGACACACGGTTTGTTTCTTCTGCCTGGCTGACATTTTCTTCACTGGCCTGGATCCCACCTCTGCCACCAACTGCACCAGGTATAACGGAAGGTGGTTAATTAAAAAAAAAAGTACATTAACATCAGCTGCACACAGCTACACTGATTCAAAACACTCTTCTGCACAATGAATGTGATATCAGTGGCACACACACTGACATTCAAATGCAACTCTTTACAATTACCTTCACATCAGCAGCACACAACTACACACTGGCATCCATCTTGCCAAAAGCAAGTGCTTAAATAGACCCTTCCATCAACAGGAGTTTAGGCTGTACCATTCTGCAGGTAAATCAAATACATCTCCTGAGAACCAGGTCCGTGAAAATGTTATTAATTTGTACAAATCCTGAGTAGAAACACCTTCACATGTTGTCAAACAACACACATGTATCACCATATATAACAGATCACAAATCAACATTAATAATTAATTAATCAAATGTACCTCCCCCATACTTGGTCTAACCCTGTGACATCACATGATGATGTCACCCAGTCTATAAATACAGGAAGTGGTGGGGCTCCTCCTCCTTTGTGTTTCTGGATGGTGGGTAAGTAACAAAGAAAATGTTTGAAATGCAATTAACTGAACCAATAAACAATAACTAAACTTAATGATACTGGTCTGTGTTTTACTTGTGCAGAAATGTTAATGTATACAAATTGTAACCAAACATATTACAAACATGCATGCATGTTAAAGGTGCAAAATAGTGACAAATGGTGATTTCTCACCCATGTTGTCACATAATGGAGCTTTATTTTGAGTCCAACAAAATCCACAATCAACTTTACTTCCAAGAATCATGCACCAGGCTGCGTTAATGTTCAGAACAGATTCTGCAACACACTGTAGTCACCCTGATTAACATACTAATTAAACTGTACAGTTTGAAAATCCAGAATATGAATGCCAAATTGTGGGTTGAATGCTGCACAAACACTGACGATGTTACAGTCGTCTAACACAATAGCTCAGTGCACACAAGCATCAGATGTGTTTGAGCGTCTGCCATTTGATCCACGTAATGGGATGACGGTGAACTGGCGAGAGAGCACTCAGATGTTTTGATGGGGCTTGCAACATTAGCATACTAAAGCCCATTTGCAGATGGAACTAAATTCAGCTGTGCACAAGTATTTCCTGAATGTCTCTATGAATAAAATCCTCCACCACATTACCATTGCAGCAGACTTTTGCAAGCAGTGGAATTCTGGCCACATAAAGTTACCATTATAGAGCTGAGGATCTCTCTCATCCTCGTTTGATGGAGAAAAATAACATGAACCGGTTGGCCACAACGCCACAGCAGACAGACTACTGTAGGCTGCGTATGTCAGTCTTCATTTTACAGTAGCACAACTAGAGCCATTTCTATCACTCAATCCGGCGGCGATCGTTAAAGCCACAGCTCGTACGTTGAAAACTACCTGTAAAAATATCCCTCAAAGAAACTGCGAAATGTCACTTTCTTTTCCAGAAAGCCACGCGCTGCATTTGTGCTTAAAGTCAAGTGTTGGACGGTGGCAACAAGTGGTGACCTAACATGATGACATCATCTTATTTTGACAGTTGCCCCATTTAATGTGGAAACGATTAAAGAGGAAGACAAAGAGGGATTTCACCCATTACCCATTAAAGTTAACCACCAAATTACATGGGATTTTATAGGCCATAAATAAAGAAAATGCTGCTGGATTTTGCCCTCCTCTAGCCACTGTTGAACCTCCCCTGTGAGTGTGTGTGAGCGTGTGTACGCTGCCAAGCTCAGGGGGAGAAACTTCGCCACGGGACTCACCCGACTCGCTGCTGCAGACACCCGGCGCACAGCGCACGAGTGTACAGTACACACAGTTAGTAGACACATGATAAAACAAACACGCACGTACATTTATTCACGTTCAACATGTTGAACTAAATTCAAGCCTATCGAGTTACACCCTGGCAGGCATCATGTTAACTGTGCCGACTGTTGAATGCTGTAATTCCTGGAAAGCAATGGGCAAGCTTTTTACAGTTTATTATCTCACGCAGCTCTCCCTCATCCATCCATGCAGCCATCACAGCAAAGGATCTCTCAGCACTTTCACCATTGCGCCACTCATTCTCTGGGCCGTTTGGTTGCGATTTACTACCAAAGAAGTTTACAGCAAATTGTTCCTTCCTCTCCCTTTTTCTTCATCTCTTCTTCCCCCTGTATTCCCTCCCCATTCTGATCTGTATTATGGCATTTCATTGTGTTTTGTTTGTTTCCTGTGAGTCCTTTCATCTCCCAGTCTGTCTGGCCTCATATCATTTTTAAAGTGGACCCAAATGCTTTCCCTGGCACTTGCCAGCATGCGCTTCCAGTAAGTCTGAGACATAAATCGAATAGTTGAAAAAAGACAAATAAATACAAGTGTAAATAGCCTCTTGGAAATGGCCTTAGCAACTTCTGTGTATAATTAGGCTGTCGTCTGTGAGTGTGCACACATGTGTCCGTTTGTGTGTGCGCTTGTGAGTCTGTGTGTGTAAGAGAGAGAGAGAGAGAGAGAGAGAGGGGGAGAGAAAGGAGTAAGATCCAAGATGTTAGCAATTGTGTTTGTGTGTCTCCATTAGTGTGCGAGTGACTAAAATGCCCTTTTTAACCAATGTGTGAAATGTTCCTAGTGGGGCTGGAAATGACTTAGAGGGTCTTTTCCGTGTCGGCAGACAGCAGAACTCCCCCACACCTCCAGCAAGAGCAACATTTGACTAACGGAAACACCACTATGGGTTGGAATTTATCTTATGGCTCAGTGTCTCACTGATTCACTGCTGTCTGGCTGCGAGTCCAAATTAGCTTCCAGGAACACGAGAGAACGAGGGACAGAAAAAGACGGAGAGAAAGAATGACATAGTTGGCATTGTGGAAGATGATTCAGAGAAACCAATACAAGTCTGGCATCTGTGAATGTCAAACTCACAATGAGATGATGGGGCAACCCCTCTATTTTTCCTTCTGTTGTTTGTTTGTGTGTACGTGTGTGCGTTCGATCATACGCTGAGTGTGTTTTATGCCAGTGTCGCCAGTGAGTTGGCGTATTTGCCGTGTTTATGTGTGGGTATTGTGTCTGGACTGAGTGGTCATTGTATTCCAGACATGTGGTATATTCAGTGCTGAGTGATTCACTCCTACAAGCATCTGTTGTCTACCTCTGAAGCCTTTGAGAGGTCTGATTAACACCACACAACTGACCCACCCGGAACTGACCGGATCTGACCACACCTCCTGAAATAAACCAGAGACAACAGGATGAAACCAAGACGGAGGAAAACAATCATCCCTGCTACAAATAACACACATCACAACAAAGGCAAAAAACAATGGTGTGAGAAAGAATCCTTTTACTGACCTTACCAGTGTACCAACTTTTTTTTTTTTTTTTTTTTTTTTACAGTGGTGGCACATCACCAGGGTCTCATCATTATGAAGCTCAATTAAAAATGAGGCACGCAGACACGCAGGCAGCAGCACTCGTCTCAATCAAGACACCAGGCGTTAAGGCAGTATTTAACTTTGTACGCTATACTGTTTATGTGTTGCTCATTTTCAGTAAGAAAAAAAAAAAAAAAAACGTTGCAATTTTCTGTTTGGTAATTGGAGATAAATCTAAAATGTTAAAGTATGATTTTGCTATGGCAGTTTCATTGGCAATTTCAACTTCCCAGAATGCCACTCCCAGAGGAAAAGGAAAAACAAGCTTTCCCTATTTTCAAACTGTAATCCTCATTTTACTGAAACCATTAAATCATTTTCTTTGTCATATAAGGCCTCAGTAAGTTTAAAACAAAGTGCCTGTCACACCCAAACGGCAACCTCGGACTCTGAGAAGTGAAGAAAACACGGAAAGAGACAAAACCTGCACATCATCGAGTGGCTGCGTGAGACTGGCTCCAAAACAGAGTAACTGTCCACAGGGCATAAATAAGTGCACTGTTTGCAATCTAAAGATTATTATCATTATTATTATCTCATTGCATCGGTGTGATATAAATTCAGAATCAGTTTTATTGCAGAGTAGTTTTCACGTACAAGGAATTTGTCCTGGTGTAATGGTGCATTACAAAAAAAAAAAAAACACAATAGGAATATATACAAGGGAGAGAGAGCTCCAAAGACAGGTGGTATAATTAGCTGTAATGCATAAATAATATAACAATAAGGAATATGTAAACAGTATGTCCTGAATGAGAGCTGCGTAGTTTAGGAGATATGTTACAGGAATGTGCAAATGTCCACAGTATAAACGGCAAAGTATAACAGCAAGAATTGTGTTACTATAACGCGACATCACGCACTGCTAAGATGGCGACAGATGGAGCCGCTCAGGTTTCTTCAGAAACCTATATGGGTGATGTCATGGAGACTACGTCACACCGCCTAACAGCATCTGCAAATCCATTTAAAATAACAGAAGAGGTGGAGCTGTGTCAGACATTTTTTGTAATTTTCCAAAATAGGCAATCAAACAATTACGCCCACTGCACACTGATTGGCCGGGGATGCAGAGGTGTGAGATGCAGAAGTGTTGAAGTTTTCTCTCAGGACACAAAGCTCTTGGAGAGACATCAGGGATGCAGTGGGATGGAGGCAGGAGGAGGCTGACTGCAAATCTTTGCCCTTCAAGTGTGGCCATTCATAACAGGTATAGTTGCCCTTGTACTACTGTGAATACTCAAACAGCACCTTGTCTTCCACAACTGAAGAGAGAGCCAGGCTATTGTTAGAGACAGACCTTTGTTTTTGTGTTTTATCATAATAAGAAACCTCCCTGTTTTTTGATTTGCTGCCATTTGCTGTGTTAATGTGAGTGTTGCTGTGGTTTGCCGTTAATACAAACTCAACACTTCATCTGTTTCACATTAAAACCCCTCCAGTGGTTGGGACACATAATCCCTTGCCTTCCCTTCCCCGGAGTGCTTTTATTGTGAAATATCTTCGGGAAAGGTTGAGTTAACAGCAGCTTAACCAGCCCCGCCGTCAGGGTGGGGTCAAAGGATTTTACTTACTGACTTATATTACTGACAATTCAAGTATGATAAATACATTTATTGTTATCATTAAAACACATTTCAACTTTTTATGATACCTCACCCCCTGCAGTTTTTGTGAAAATGGTGCGGTCGAGTTTCGGGGTCAGATGTGCACACATATGTGCCATTAATGTAACGAGAGCCGATGGCCCCTTCTCTACCCCCTACTTCCGGCGCCTTTCCTCGGACTACACCCATCTTTGACCTCAGCCTTCATTTTCATCTCAACCACACACCTGTAAAGTTTAGTGACTGCATCTTTCATGGCTGTGACGCTGTTGCAGTTACAAAATCACCTGAACCGCTAGCAACATCTCAGAACTGCCTCTGTGGTAGTTCCTGTTACAGTAGGTGTCTCCAGGACCAGATTCTGACATGATACACACACACACACACACACACACACACACACACCAACACACACACAGACTCACACCATAGTCGCTGTCGCGGCTGGTAAAGATGTAAAGCGGACTACAGCCTAGCTAAGTCAAAATGCCTCAATAAAAATAAAAAATAAAAGCCAGGGGAGAAAACAAGAAAATGAACAGAGCAGAGAGGCAATGGCCAAATTTCTGGCCAAAGAAAAGTGAAGATGCAGGTATGACAGGTGAAGCTGACCCTGGCAAAGCTGAGGAGCTAAACAGACAAATAAAACCTGCTGTCGAGTCAGAGTGAACATACTGATATCATATGAAACTAGTCAACCTAAAGCATCTGTTGATACCAACCATGCCATGCTGTCTTGTCTGGAAAGGGCTAAATGACACTCCAAAGTTAGGCTAAATTTTGGCGAGGGAAAAAGTGGCATTGCCATTTTTCCAAATGGTGTATCTGAATATTTCTGCATAGACTGGGGTCCCTGAACAGTGTTAGAAATGCAGAAATTGGTTGTGGATCCCGTCTCTGTCACTACAAGGCAAATGGCTTCGGTGAAACACCTACATGAAAGTGTAAACATATTCTCTGTTTATATAAACTATCTTTACAATCATTTACCGAAAGAACTGAGCAGCCTTATTATATTGCACAATACAAATGTTCTTCAAAACTTGACATTTTCAGCGTGTAGCTCGGAGGCTGTTGCCGTAGCGACGGGACTTTAACCCTGTCTCCGCACAGGCTGCACGGAGACAGGAAGTAAGGCTCTATCCAGGCGCTGTTCACCCGGTAAGCCAGACTAATGTTGACGCAGTGATGGATTTAACACTGCGGAAATATAAATTATGAAAGAAAACATGCAAGCCACTATAGTCCAAATACCAGTAATTGTTTTTTTTAATTTTTTTTTTTTATTAGTTCAAACAGGGTGGCTGTTGAAGGCTCAAACAACATTCAAGGAGGCGACACATTTTTCATTAGTGTTTCTGCTTTTCACGACTTTTTCTCACATTAACATGAGTGATCAGCATTGCTGCAAGGTTGTTGGGAAATGTGTACAACAGCTGTTTAGTACAAACCAACTGTATCCTCCATTTAAAACTTAAAATGGCCTTGCTCTCTACAATGCTTACATATTTAGGAAAACTTCTGCCAATCTTTGCGCTGCCATAAAAAAATACAGCGCACAAACAGTGATCTGGACTGTGTTGTGGTTTATTCTACCGATAACCCTGCTTCACTGTGTCGCTTTGGGTTTTAATCAAAACATGATCCGCAGGCTAACAAAAACTAAACTGTTCATGTCGGCCCTCTTTCGTCACTCAACAGCATCCAACCAGTATCGAGTTCTCCCTTTAATGTTGTAGGTGACCAATACATCACCGTGAGCGCTCACAGAGATGTTTCCTCAGTCAGCTGCTTCCATGAGATCTGGGGAAGATCAGTCACAAGCCCACGCAGACGCAAGTCCTTGAGGAGGACGTGAAAAAAAAAGGCAGCAGTATTTATCCCACTTGTGGCTGTTTTCAGGACTGGGAACAATGTTGTCTTTATGGTGTGGTTTTATCTCTCTCCGGCCACAGCCAAGAATGGTTGCTGTCTTGTGATGGCCACTGCATAAATCAGTTTGGTGCTCTCACTTGGCAACGTTGCCGGGGTGAGAGTTAGATAAGAGGAGGACAAACAGGGAGAGAGGGGAGAGACGGGAATGGAGGAGGTCATGAAGACAGTCAGGATAGTTTCATAGAAAAATTGATAGAGGGAAGATGAGGACAGAAAGGCAAAGAGGGGGGTGGGGTTGGGGGTTGAGGGGGGGCTACGAGAAAGACGAGGAGGCCTGGCTATTAAACACCCAGTACAGTGTGTGCTTTTAAGAACAAGCCATCCCTCCAACCACCTAAGCTCCTTTTGAATAACTTACCATAAATAGAAGTTTCTAATCGACTTATTCATCAAAGGGGGGTTTCATGGGTCTGTGAATGAGGCAGAATGAGGTGTTCCTCCAGATTACAACTCCTCGACTTGGTCTTTGAGGATTAGGGAGAGTACAACAGAGTACAATGGAGTCAGCCAGGGTGGGAGCTGCATAGATAAGTACTCATAGGAATCAGCAGAGGGGCAGATGAGAACAACATGTTTTCCTGCCCATGTATTTCTAGAGAGCCTCTCCAAACCGAAGCGGAATATTACTGTCTGAATATGTGAACAGAGATATTTAACTTGGCTAAGAAGATTACTTTTCTAAACGACGTTAAGTGGCTCAGTCATCATTTAGACATTTTTTTCCTCCTCAGACAAACTGTACTGACTCAGATAATAGCTGCTGATTAACATCCAGGAGCTGAACAAAGCGCATTTATCAGATTCATTCACAGAAATGCAGATCAGAACTTGTGCGCATGCTTGTCTCGATGTGCGTGCACACAGACACATGCGCGGGCCTCCTTGATGCCTCAGTAACCCTTCATTAAGGCTACAAAACACAGGCAAAGTGAGGAGACAGGCCATGCTTTGTTAAGCTGCCGAGGGAGTTAAGTGATGCTGCCGAGCGTGTGTGCTCAGTGGATTAGTCTTAACTGTCTTTGGCGTTGATGAGATTTATCATAAATGTCATAACCATATCATCAACACAATGGCTCCTCAGCCACGATTACAGGAGATTTGGTGCGCCGAGATCTTTGAAGTCTCAGACGAGGTACACAAACAATGAAACATTATCCCGACGTGAGTGAGACAGAAATCCACGAGCTATCGAGGAAAACAATAGAAAGAGAGAAAGGTATGAATGGTGACTGGGGGAAGTACATGCTGTGCGGATGCCCACAGGAACCCGGGAGGTGCATTCCCATTCACCTAATTCCGTGTGTGCGCAGCATTAATGCGTCTATGTCAGAAAAATGTGACGTACCCGCAGCTGTATTGGCAGCAGCGTTATCACAACCTGCTATACCGCACTACAAGGAAACAACAGCTCCTTTGTGAACATGTGTGTTTATGCGAGGTAGGGAGAGAGAGAGAGAGCTTTTTGGCGGGCCCTATTACCATACAGCCCCTCTCTAATCCTGCCCTTCCTCTCTCCACCTATAATATGGCTGCATAACCGTTAGCCTGGCTACAGACAGAGAGAAATCTGCAGCGGAGGAGAGGGCGATCAGAGGGCGCGTAATTGAAAACACACAGAGAGCACTGACTCAGAGAGCCCAGCTACCAGGGGAAGGTGCAGTGTGTGTATGCATGTGCCCGTGTGTGTGTGTGTGTGAGAGTGTGTGTGTGTGTGTGTGTGTGCAATGCATTGAAAGCCCTGATGAACAAAGGTTTGAATTGCGAAAGAGACAAACTCACTCTGCGTGACATCTGACAAAATACTTTCATTGTTTCTCCTGCCGAAAACAAGTATCAAGTATCGCGGCCGAGAGTGCAAAGAGACACTGTTCTGTTCTGAGACCTGCCTCATTAACTCACCCCAACGTGTGCTCAGTGCAAGAAACATACACTCTAACAAGTCAATTCACGTGATGCTAAGTGACATTTGAACAAACTGCAGCTGAGCTGAGATAATTCTGCAAACCAACGTTTACTCTTTTTCTTGATATGAGTGGAATCTCACTTGTGGTTTGACTTGTTTTGACACAAATTCCTTAATTTTCTAAAAACAACAGAAATTGAAGAAAAACTGGAAATACTTATCTGAACTTGCTGAGTAAAAGACAGACTGTGAGAATAAGTTGGATGCTGAGGGGACTCTTTATAATCAGACCATAAGGGTACAAATCACATACTTAAGCAATGCTTAACTAATGCATGCATGACTGATGATGATTTAATGCATACATATCATACATTCCTGTTGCTCACCATAAACAAATGATCAAGTCACTATGGCTTCATGTGATTAGTTCACACTTAATAGATCATCAGCAAAGTGCGTCATACACATTTTATTTGGTTTCTTTGCATGGGAATGGACAGGAAGTGATGTCAGAAAAAAGGCACAGCCAATAGAAAACTCTAACCTGATACAAGGAGGAGGGTCTTAGACGTGCAGTGTGTGTGTACGTACACTGTAGCAGGGAGGTCAGTGTAAAACTGTGATGTGACCCTCTGTCTCATCGCAGACAGGAAATGCATTGAGGCATGTCACAGCGAACCTTTTGGATAAAGGTTACAAAAAAAAAAACAGTTACAGTGTTTATTTCTGTGTAGTTTTTTTCTTTCTTTATTTTGTCTGTATTGTCTTATAACTATTTATAGATTCATGTGACATCAGCCCAGGTTGTCCTGTAAAAAAAAAAAAAAAAAAAAAAGATACAGGGTTGAGGTTATGCAAGCATGACAACATCAGGAGACAATAGGGAGGAAATGGTTTAGACCCCAGAGGGTAATGCTTAAGTATATGATTTTCACCCTTATTATAAAGTGTTAGAGTATTTATTGCAGTTTTCTTGCTGTGTGTATGTCTGTTTGTGTGTGTGTGCGTGCGTGCATGCCTGTGTGTATTTCAGTGTCTTTTTTAACACCGATTCACCAATGGCAAGAAAAGAAAACAGTCTTTGAAGACTGTTTATTCGTCTGAAAGGGTAAAACAATGTAACCCTGTGCACTACTACTTGGAAGCATCCTGAGGCCTCTTGGAAAGATTTAGTACTAAAATGCGATTGATACCGGGGAGAACTTGAGGTTTTTTTCACCGAGGTCTGAAATACGCTCCCGGCAGTCGAGCCACGAGGATGAAAAGCTATCGGACCAGGGAGCTAATTTAAATCGAAAAATCTGCGGCTATATGGTTGAATTCTATACTCCCCGTATCACATTTCAAGTGACTCCAGTACTTGAGTGCAATTCAGCGTTTGGATTGTTTGATTGTTTGGGGCTGTCTGGGCTCTCAGTCATGTGGCAGTGCTCCTCGGGACACAGGCCAAACTCATAGCATATGTTGGAAGGGTATGACAGGAGTTCAGTGAGTATGTGTTTTTGAAGTGTACACACACAGACACCCACACACTGAGAAATGGCCTTTGTTTGAACGATATGTTTTTGGCAAGCATTCACACACATTCATGAATAATGAATGTGTGTGTGTGTGTGTGTGTGTGTGCGTGTGTTAGCGTCTGCACAATGACACACTCACTTTCACACACTTTCTCTCTTTGTCTGTGTGCTTTACACGCACCTAAGTACACCCCGAATTCAACCAATAAACACAA
>JAOVVB010236433.1:0-23079 GCA_028570985.1 Heterobranchus longifilis | reverse complement strand
TGTATTTTAAGTACTATGAAGGAAGAACAGCAATTCACAGAGGTCTTTGCTTCAACATCGCAGATGTAACCTTCAGTTCAGTTGCGGTATATTCAGGTGTTTCGATACTTTTGGGGAGTTGTACAGACGAAACTGCTCAAGCTAGCGTTAGCAAACTTTAGCTATAATTAGCTTTCGGCGGCACCGTAAGCTAACAGCTTTATTATAAATCCATGAAGCTAACGCCAAACGTTACATCTACGGTGTTGGAGCAAAGACCACATACGGGTTATGTGTCTTCGCTAACGGTTAGTTAAGTTGGCAAGTAGTTAAATTAACGCTAATAGCGAAATTTGTTAAATGAATCACTGTCTTGGCCTACAGCGTCGATGCTAGCTAACGCTAGCTAATGCTGCCGGCCTACAAACAAAACAATGAGTAAGTAACACGGTTAAATGAATTAATTCAGCTGTCATGTTACAAATACATCAAACTAATAAATGCTGCTCATGTGTCTTCTGATAAAGTAGGCAATTGTAACATCGACGCTACAAGCCAAGGCACTGATTCCTCACGACGACTTTATATAGCAGTTAGCTACTTGGCTAACACGATGTCAGATAGGAAGCCATGCTAATGGGAAAGGAGTAGACACAAGAAAGAGGAAATCACAAAAGTTATGTAGACCTACCTAACTCAGACTATATAAATATTTATGCAGTCTATAATTTAAAAACCTCAACTCACCAGTGTAGAACACAGACAAATGATTTTAAAGTTGTTTTGTTAATTTTATTTGCCCAAACATTATTTATTTCTGCATTACGATATTATATGTACAGATTCCCTAAATCATGCAGCTTAATAAAGAACGTACTGTTTACATATGCCTACTGTTTTTATGTTACCTACTGTTTCTATGTATTTGTTTATATATACTTTTGTGTTTTTGTGTTCTTGTTAATGCAGCATATCACCAAGACAAATTCCTTGTGTGTAAAAAATACTTGGCAATAAATTCTGATTCTGAGTTAAACAAATGTTAAACGAAGTCAGAGCTGTGAATTATTATCTCGAAACAGACGGAAATGCAGGTCATATTGCAGTTTGTATCTGTACCCCCCCCCTGACTAATTGAATGGACTTTATCAGTCGTGCCGGAGCTCTGTGCAAACTGTTAAACTCCTCGAGGCGGAGAGGATGAGCAGCGGTGGAGGAGGCACAGGTGATAACCTGGGATGGCCTCCCGCCCACGCAGATATCACACAACCGTCTCCTAACTGTGAGATAACCAAGGTCAGCTGCAAGTTGTTGTTTAAGCAAAATGAGTAACTTCGAATGGGAATTAAATGGGGACTGAATGTTGTGTGATTCACTAAAGCCCATGCACACAGGTTAAAAACACACATGATAGGCATTTTTTATGCTTTTAAATGATCGCTGTACCAACAAGATTACTTACTGATATTGATAATTGATTTGGAACAGTAATTTCGCTCTATAATCTGCAGGTCATGACCAAACAGACGATATACTCTCTCAATGCGCTTTATATAACCGTATTGTTTCCACTCATGCCCTCACAATTTCCACATCTTAAAACATCGTCACATTGAAGGAGATCAGAAGCCATTTATTTCAATGGAGGGCAAATTACAGCTCGATCTCACGGCCCCCTTGTGGCCGTCAGATCTGTCTTTGTCGACGAATGTCAAAAATATGCTGTAGATTCTCAAAATGTATCCACGAAGATTGTCACAACCAGGATTTCTTTGCTGTGAAAAGTTAAATATTGGTTTATGTCGATGGTGTGTGATAATCCTGATCCTATAAATTGTATAAATAAATATTAATCTGACATAGGGGATACTTTACTGGGACAAAGGACAGAAAATTGGCAATACAATAATATCTATACCAGATCCTGTTGTTATACCCCAATAAGGTTCCATATTATCAACTGTAATTATCAGATGAATTTTCAGTTTATCAGTGTATTATATATTTTTGTTTCGTGCAGCACTTTGAAAACAAGTGTAAGATTCCACAGGGAGGAGACGAGCAGTTTGTCATTCTAAGGACATTTAGACACATCAGTATTTTCAATCCTCTGGGTCAAACGAAGGACTCAGCAGCTCTCTGAGTCGGGCTTACTATGTCAGACCTTGACACCGGACCAAAATCTGTTCAGCCATGTAAATCTCTGACATACGTTATGCAGACGTTCTCAAGAATAACATTAATAAATCTGGTAATGGGCAGGGTGGAAAGGAAGGGGGCTGCTTGTGGGGGGAAAAAGCGAAACAAAAATCGAATAAGTATTTCATTTCCTTTTGAACTTGAAGTGGAGAAGCCTCGGCGTACGCCTGCTTTACATCAGTGTGATGACTTTACCACACAGCCTTCGTCCCCCCCCCCTTTGGACTCATCCATCTGTAGGTCTTTAGAGCAGATAAGCAGACAATGAGGGATCGGAGTTCATGCCAGAGAGGTGTTTAACATACCGTCTCCCTCACTACAGAGCAAGAGCTGCCACAGAGAGCGATCGGAGCTGTGTCATTTTCTCATGCTTATAGGATTTATGTCCACCGTGGCCCTCTGTGCTGAAAAAGGATATTCTGTTGATCTGTTTCTACCTTGCAAATGTGCAAATCTGTCATTTGAATAAAGAACCATGAGGTATTAATATTTCAACAGAATGTCCCCATCAGAGATTTATATCTACCTATCCATCTTCTCTCTGCACTCCTTATGATCGTTATCTAAACAGACAATTTATCTCCCCATTCCTTATCGCTGACAGGACCCATTCCTCCCAGCACATTAAATAAACCTCACAAGTTTCTGCAATACATATGAAAACAAATAAAGGATATATATGTATGGCTCTGTTATATGCAGTGACAATGATCAGAGATCCTTTGAGTTGTTATTTTCGTACACACAAACACTGAGAATTTCTCGCCTTATATCTGTGGAAGACACAATGAAAATATAAAAAATATATCTCTTTACTGCTGTATTTCTTTGTGTCAAACCTTCCTTGTTTGTACTTGAGTCCTCTCATATAATCTTTTGAATTCGGTTTGTGCAGAATCTACATTATGAAGCTAATATAAAGCCTAAACTGCATGCCTCCTTTTAATGCTCAAGTCAGACTATAATAATTATAATATCTTCTACCCTAGATACAAACAGCAAACAGACCATACATTAAAGGTCACATATGTTCATTTTGAGGTTTATACTCTAATAAAAAACATAACTTTTCTCATACGGTCTGTCTGAATATACCTGTATTCACCCTCTGTCCAAAACGCTCTTCAAGGCCCCCTCCTGAAAAATCTAACTCGGCTCTGATTGGTCAGTGTTTCCGGGTGTTCCACATCTGCGCCCTCTGTCATTGCAGCCGGAGAATGACTGTAACGGCACTGTAGCACTTTCTACCTATATATAGTATAGTTGTGACATCACAACCTTACGGAAGTCCCGATGGCTCGATTAAAGGCACAGATTCTGATACGAGCTGTGTGGACTGTGTACTTTCACAGTATTAGTATATAGCACCTAGACCTGCTTTATCAATTTTTTGAAATATGGGACCTTTAACTTAAACACAGGCAGCACATACACATACACACAGAAACACAAAACAGCAGTAATTTGTGTCTTATTGTGCACATACACTTATGTTATTCCCAACCGGTGGCTCATATTCCAGTAAGCGAGCTTCTATTAACAAACAAAAAAAGACATTTTCTCTTGTTTTTTCAGACCTCTTGTCCAGTAATCAGCAGAGATGTGGAAAGGTTGTTGATACTAATGCTGTAAGGCAGAGCCTTCCGACGCGCTGCTGATGGACTGTTTGCTTGGACAGTTCTCCTGCGATTGAGAGGTGATGATGGCCAGAGGGAAGTTGTCAGTCAGAGTTGGCCGGTGCTGCCGGTGCTAACAGGTGTGAATGTGTCACCGTCTCCATGTAGCTGAGCTGCATGAAAATGCACATGTTCAACAGCTGCGGGGAGAATGCGTGTGTAAATGTGTATCCTAATGGTAGGGTGGTGGGGTTATTCTCTGAGGGGAGGAAGCCCTGTATCCCTCCCTGTATTTTCTGTGAGTCTGTCAGCGCTGCAGCTCCTCAGGGTCTCAACATAGTGAACCAATATGTCAGCTAAATTCTGCTCCTAGAAGTGAAGGTATTATAGTTTTGCTTTAGAGGTGACCAGAGAGCTACGGGAAAGCGTGTCACCCTGTACGTCCCCTATAAATAATATAAGTCAGTAAGCTGTGATGGGGGATTGAGTAAGCCGACTTGACTTCCTCCGTGTCAGCCACAAGGAGCTCTGGGTTTTCAGCGGATTTTTGTAATATGGCTGAAACTTGCGGTTTTGGAAAGGCCAGTCATATTATCTACTGCACTGGCTCTGCTCACAGAAGCAGCAACTTGAGCTTTATTCTGCACAGATTGTGGTCCGTGGCCATGCGCTCGTTAGTCTAACATCCAATGCAGTGCTATTTATGACTATAAATAGCATTTAGGCCAATTTAGGCCCAAACGTTCCTTTAAGATGTATCCCCACACCTCTATCAGATGAACTCAAGCTCTCCTTCATCACAAATGTCTCCATTTGAATTATTTAACACTATTCACAATATTTTTCATACCATTTTTTACAATATTTTACATCATTTCTTCATAAAATTAAACAGTCAATGTTTAGGTTAGTCTGGTCAAGTCTGCATTTGTACTACTCGTGGCAGAAGCTAGATGTTTAGCTATTTCTGTCATAGTCTGGGTCTGTGCCGCCTGACCCTTTTTGTTAATACTGACTTAGTCACATTTTGTTTCTTTTGAAAGACTTTCAGTTATCTAGAGGTTTTTGTTCTCTGGTCTGAGGTTTCTGTTTCTTGTTTTTTTCCCCTTGTTTCATATTGTTCATTTGTTTTGCCAGTTTCCTGTTTTATTTTGGAGGTTCACTCCTCATGTGTCATGTCCTTTTTTTTTTTTTTTTTAACTTCCTGTCTTGTTTTCCCCCACCTGCTTTTTCCACCACACCTGTGTTCCAAATTAGTTGATTAGTTCCTTGTGTAGTTGGTCAGATGCAGAAGGAAAAGACCCAGGAAAGTGAAGGAAACGTGGATGCAGTTAAGAGACCTGGGATTCAGTTTACCTGTCACCTATAGTTTACCTCCCTGTGCTTATTTCTAGTTTATTCTTTGTCACCAGTCTTTTGGATTTCTCTCTTTACCTGCCTACCTGACTTTCAGTTGTAAGTTAACTGTACCTGCATCCTCATCTGTGGTTCTGCATCTGGGTCCAAACTTGCATTCTTTGTGCGACAATTTCAACCATTTAGCTATTACTTTTACTTTTAGCTAACTATTTACTTTTGGTTATCTAACTATTTGAACTGTAGTATAGTCATTATTTTGTAGCTACTTTTTAAGCAAATGACTTTTAGTTAATAGTTTAGACTTATCTGCTCGCCTTCTAACTTTTTACATAATCCTAATTGCAAGTTCTGACTCAGTGTGTGTGTGTGTGTGTGTGTGCGTGTGTGTGTGGGGTGTGTGTGCGCGTGTGCGTGTGCGGGGGTGGGTGTGTGCATGTGTGTATATATATATATATATATATATACACTGTGTGTGTGTGTGTGTGTGTGGGGTGGATGGGGTGTGTGTGTGTGGGTGTGTGTGTGTACACATAATATATTTTTCTTCTCATCAAATTCTTATTTATGTTGAGCCACACCATAATATTCCATGTACTCCCTGGTAACAACAAATAAGACAAGTACAAATCACTGATTTAGGCTATATAGCTTACTGTATGGCCTAGTGGTCTGAATAAAATAATAATAATAAAGCAATGTTTGAGAAGGAAGACCTGATTTCCAATGCATGCTGTATATATGAATTCATCATAACCCATTGACATTGCACATTTCTGTGACCTGAAATGTGTCTACTAAAGGCCACTCTTGCATAATCCTCCTGCTGCAGTCAGAGGGTGATTTCAGGCCACTGGATCTGACACCGGCATGGACACAGTAACACTAATAGCATTTGCACTGCCTTTGCCATGGAAACTGCCAGCAGTATATTAACACAGCTTCTCACTTACCCAGCGGTCTGCAGCAGGACTTTGGATGCCTGTCCGATCCCAGAGATGTCAGCCTCTCCTAATAATCACATCATCCTGAGGAAGATGGAGGGCGCCAGGGGCTGATGGCATGCCTGCTGACACAGCATGGGACAGCATGAGGTAATCTGTCCCCTCTGGGGGAACTCCTCCCTGTGCTCTGCCCTGCAGGGCTCGGCAGGAGCCAGTAATAGGCAGTGTCACAGAATGACTGAGGTCTATTTTTTTGTGTCTTTTCTGCTCATGTGTAAACCACTTTCACTTCTGCCCAGGCGTTACCGTTGGCATCCGCCAACTTTTGCATCTTTGACGTCAATATTTGGTTTTCTTTTTGATACTATAAATGGCTCATTTGGTTTTTGCAAGGATTGTTGAAATTCATACATCATGCTCTGTCACATCCAAGACAGCCAAGCTAGGACACACAAACTATATAGTTTTGGTTGCTTAAAATAAGTATGTTTGACAGAAGAAGACATTTGTCTAGTTTCATAACATATAGGCCAGCCAAAAGCCCGAAAAAGTAAATTGCATGGTGGATAGATTTACTCTCTAAGCTCCCTAAAGACTGTATCCTCCGATCCCTTCCCTGCAGCATTAGCCGTTGTTTTCTAACTATTGAATAAGACACAGGTACTTAGAGAGAAAAGCTCTTTCTGTGTATGTTTTAATCTTAATTTTCCATGGGCCTTGAAATTCCAAAGGCTTTCACTGACAGAAAGTATTCTGCTTTTTTTCCACCCAAACATCTGTTAAAGTTAACCTTGATGAAAGTATTGGCTGCACATTTAGCCATTGTTATTTCTCTTAGCTTTTCAATGGAGGGAATAATGATCTATGAAAAGCAAACGCTGCGCGCCCAGCAGAAATTAATGGCATTGTTAAAGCATCAATTAAACATCTCACAGAAACAAAACAAAACAAAACAAATGCAGAGGACATTATGATTGAGAATTAACCTAAGTTGTATTGTTCTTGTTACGGGAATGAGACAGACACAAAGAATGTAGGAAGCTGGGCCCTGAGGCCAAACTGTAACACCACAACTTGTCTTTACTTTCATACAACACTCGCCTTCATCCACCTGAAGAAACAATGCCTACTTCTTCTGTAAAGCACAAACACAAAGGCAACTTAAAGGTTCTTGACATGATGTATAATTTAGATTATTTATTTTGGACCCCAGGAAGAGTAGCTGATTTTCTGCATCAGCTAATGGGGATCCTAATAAAATGCTAATCCTAAATGTATATGCATTGAAATAAAAATTTAAAGGACAACAAACCACATATGTGACTGTAGATTTGTAATCAACATTTTCATTGCATTTTCCAGCAATGGTGCACAGCTTGCGCTCTGTTTTTAGGTGAAAATTGAAAAAAAGTTGATAAATACTTGGAATTCTATCATCTTTATTAACAAACGCTCAGCACTCAGTATGATTAATGGACTTGTTTTGGACCTTTGATTAGTATCCAGATTAAAATAAATACCTTGTGCATGAAGCCAATAAGTGTGTAAATGCACAAAACACTTTCTGATTGAATTTGTCTCACTGATTACACATTTAAAATGTCCTTCCACAAAAGGTGTGATTTAAACTATGACAAAAAGGTTGAGTCTCAGCTTTACCGCCTTGTTGTAAAATGAAAAAAGAAGGTAATTTGTCCCTCCTGCAGTACCCTTGCTGATCTAGTGATGGCAATCTGGCTCCATTCAAACAGGTACACTCACACACTGCTTGACAAGTTTTTAAATGGGCCTCTGTCCCAGCATGTTCAGTCCAGGAAAAGGAGAATTACAATAAGTTATTAAGATGTATTGACACCAGATGTGCCCTGCCCCTGTTCTCTGGAGCTGAAGCAAAAAGGTTCAAGCACTAATTGGCCATCTGACCAGCCAACATGGTTCATAAGCAGTCAATTGACACATGCACATATGAATGCATACGTGTATGTATGTATGCACACATGCATTTCTATAGCCTCACGCTTACAGGTTTCACTAATAGTCTACACACTGATATTATAGAGTAGCCCCCATTATAACTGGACCAATGCAGAAAATGACACATATATGATTTATGTATGGAGGGAATACAGGGTAAGGCAAGTTTATTTTTTAGCACATTTCAGCAACAAGGCAATTCAAATCGCTTTACATAAAACATAGAAAGAACATTTAGACAGTTAAAAACAGCCATTAAAGAGAATAGAAAAAAAACAACAAGCTAAAATCAATCAAATACAAGAATAAAAGTTAGTAAGTGCAGTGTAAGAAATTAATTAATTATTTGATTTAATAAAAGGCAGCAGAAAGTCAATAGAAAAGTCTAAAATGCATTTATACATTTAAGTTTTGCATAGATAACAAAAATTATTACACTTGTGATAAATGACCTTTGACAAACCAATGTGTGTCACTTTTTTTCTCTGGAATCCTAATTCTATTTACTAATGACATAAGAGAAAATTACACAATCAATAATGCGATTTACTACCATTTACGCACAGGGAAATGAAACATTTTTCAATAATATGCAATCCACCATAACAATGCAAACTACTATATTTCTGCTCACTTATTCTGTAGTTTCTTTTACTGATTGAATACTGCATGTTGGAGTACGTCCACCCCCCCACCCCCACACACACACACACACACACTCACACACTCACTCAGTCGTAAACCTTGGCTGTTTCTCTAACTGACAGCGCCGTGTGTGGTCAAAGGTTATCGGCAAGAGTCGTCTCTCTCAGATGATGTCACTGATAGCCTCTAACAGACTGAGTGAGCTCCCTTCAACATAAACACAAGCTGAAAACAAATGTCCCTGCCCCGACACACATTTCAATATCCCCCTAGGCTGTTTATGTAGATCTTCCACATGTATTTGTGTTTGTTCATTTTGCATAATGGTTACTGAGCTCGTCCATCAAACTGCAGTATCTGGCTTAGATCACAGCTGAGACTATACCTTCTTTCACTAACTGTCTGGCAGTCTACATCAAAACCCTTTATTGTTCAAGACCTGTAATGATGCCGCAGTTGCTAACTGCCAGAATACTGGACACACACAGATAAACAGTGGGCGTCTAACCATTATTAACTGACCGAACATCTTTACCACACTTTGGCATAGGTTGTGTGTACAGCTGTACACATTTTTAGAATGCAGCAGAGGCCGTTAAGGTGTTGATGGTAAACAGAACCAAACTGAACTTTTACTGCTTTTACACACAAACCGGCACCTCTACAAAGGTGCTTTTTATTTTTGCTTTGTGAGTATATTATACTATAGTCCTTTGGGCAGTAGATTTGAAGAACTAGCATAAATTGTACACATCAGCAAAGAAGACAACACAAAAAAGTAGGCTGAGATATGATTTACTGTAGCTGTATTAAGTGTTAAAGTTTAAGTATTGCACATTGACACTGAAAGTATTAACAAAGGCTTTTTTTTGATTATATGTCTTCATGGATTTCCTTAAACCCACAAAAGTGGCAGAATTTGAAAAGAAACTATTAAAAGTACTGTTAAAATACTGTAGGATCTGCTAATGTGTGCGAACGCAGCGTTCAGGACACTCAGCAGGGCGTCTTTTTATTGCTCGTAATATGGGCTAAAATCATTTGTTCAACAGTAGTTGAAAACCTCCTTAGCTTCTAGCGGGCAGGAGGGGGCTGAGACTTGGCCAGTGTTAAAACGGCAATGTGGGCCCAAGGTGCCATTAGTGGCTGTGGGAGCAGCTGGAAGTGATTCCAAAAACATGGCGAGGAGGAGGCAGTTTAAAAACCACATGGTTTCAACTGGGTTTTCACACTGTTCTTGGCAATTTAGAACTAATGGCTCCACGCAGCCTCGACGTGACTTTGTTTGCGTTCGACAAGAAAGACAACAGTGATGACCGAATTAAAGATGTGCAACCGCGCTTTAATGCGCCGCACGGCAGCATGGCTACTGTATCATAGGTGTTAATGGGCTTATGGAGGGTATATGATCCCACATGGAGAGTGAAGGGAGGCCATCTGCTTCCTGTCTCTGACCCAGGGACAGTTTGTTTTTGGGTGTCCAAAAGTGCTGCCTTGACTTTGTTGTAGATTTTGCACAAGACAGATATTTGTTGTTTTTGTTTTGAGTGTCAGTTTTGTGTACGATGCTCACATAAAACTGATGAAAGTCGCACCTTAATGAAGCTAGATATTGAGAGCGGTGGAAAAAAAACATGGAGCTTAGCTCCACAGATATTTGTTTATATTTGCATATATATGAATTTGTCACATTTCCAGGAGCCGTTATCAAATTGTTAAATCCAGACATCCAGACAGCTGGTTTTGGTGATGCTTCCCCCCAAGCTTTTGATCCCCCCCCCCACACACACACACACACACACACACGCACACTGACTGCACCAGTCACTTTTTTATTGCATAACTGCACAGAATCACTTGACTATCTTGCCACCATCTATTTATATTTATATATATATATAGTATTAATTAGTGATTAGCTATTTTTCAATTCATTTGAGCCATTTCTTAATGATTATTTTAATGCCTCCTGTGTCGTATATGCTGCTGGAGAGAAAAACGTTTTGCTTCCATGTGCGCCGAGTGTGTCCGTGGTAGTGACGATAAAGAATCCTGAATCAATACACCTTTGAACATTTGCAGCCTAATGCAACCAGCAAAAACACAGATTCTCTGACAGGACTCTTGTGCATAATCTAACGGTCTTGTTCCGGTGGAAAGCACCTAAACAGTCTCTCATTTCCAGTCTTTTGTGCTTGGCTGTCTCTCATACAGTAGAGTAGGTAGACAGGCCTGTTTAAAAAGCTCACCTGAATAAACTTCCTGTGCTATCTGCTCTAATTATGGGATTATCCCTCAGGAATTCTTATGAATACAGCAACACACAGATATGCACAAAGAAACTATATACACACACACACTGATTTCTTACTTTGGTACAGAATTTTGCAACATGTTTTAACAATAAGTAAAATATTATAATACCAGTTCTAAATATAAATGCAATGAAGTGTTTTAAATTAGAATTTGATTATGTACTTGTAATTTCTTATTGAAAAGAGCAACACATCTACAAAAATAAAGGAAAATAAGTTCATCCTTTAAACTACTATGTACAACCTTTGAATGCACCCCAATCTGCTGGTCAAAACTAAATGACCATTATTCAGTGTTAAATTCACCGGCTCTAATAGGCTATGAGTTAGATTGAATTTATCAGATTTGCAATGTTATTATCCAATCTAAAACAAGAATATTTTCCTCTCAGTTTGGCCCCAAACACACAAACAGGCTCTCCACTGTAGATTGAAATGAGGGCGGCGCAATGTCAAACTAATCAGCTTGTTGTTTCCATCTCTTTGAAAATAAATGGTCCTAATAGCACATAAATGTAGCCTGTTTTGTTAATAGCTGAACTGGCCATTTCATCCACAGATCAGAGGATTTGTTCAGTATCTGCGTGATGTCTATCTTGCATGTTTGCAGTCCATTTGCACACGGTTACAGTGGTTAAAGATTCCGAGTTTTAAACATTGTTTTCTGTAACTCAAGAGCCGCAACCCTTGCCAGCAACTGTGTCACTATAACTATATCAGATCTCAGATTCCAAATACTTCGGTGATTTCAACTCAGGCCATTAGGCCTTTAAATTCTCTATGGAATGATGTCAACATATGCAAACATATGAAATCTATTGTTTTCTGGTCTGCGTAAATAGTAGCAATTTTATAGATTGCTCGAAGTGGACAAGGGCCCACACATGTACATGCACAACACAAACCCACACATCCACATAGGTTTCTGGTTCATTTCTTTCAGTCCCAAGTCCTCTGTGAACACTTTTCTTTTCCTCCGAGTCTTTTAAGCGTTAAAATGACTGATGCATTGCTTCAGGGGTGTCTCTCACGAGGGCTAAGAACCAATGAGCTTCTGTAAGAAAAGCACTTTAAAAGCTCTTTACAATCAGTATCAAACAGCAGAAAAGATCCACTTGAAATGATTTAAAACCAGATTTATTTCAGACCTTTATCTTAGTGGAGCTAAGACCGCCAACGGTGTCTGACTACTGACCTGTTGCATCATCTTGAAGGATGCTTCTTGAGTAAAGCTAGTCCTCAGAGGCCTCTGCTGTAACCAGACCATATATTTCTCTCTCAGAAAAGACATGCTGATTTACATTTATGGACCATGGCAGCCTTACTGGATACAGTCCCACTGCATCAGTAAAAAAACAGACTTCTCCTCTAAATGTGCAAATGTTTGTATCTCTGGCTTCAATCCTTTTATTGTATCGCTGTCGGCACATTTGAAACAGACAAGTACAGAAGATCTTATTGTAGAATATAAACATGTCGTTTTTAAAACTCAATATTTTCAACTTAAAATTACAATATTTGATACTTTTTTCTCTGGCCTGCAAAATTATTTTTGTAATTAATTTTTTTCTAGTTGTTTCTTACCCATTTAAACTACCCCATTCATATGTAATTTAAATAAAATCACTCCATTAAAAAACAAAAAAAAACAAACTACATTATATTTTGTTTGGCACAAAATAATGATAAAGGTCAAAGGTCACCGTGACTACAGTTTTTGATAAGAAGAGAGCAGGCAGAGATGATGGAGCAGGCTTTAGTTAGTAATGGAAATTAAAAAGTAAATTTTCAGAATATTGTGCTTTCTTGTAGTACGTTGAAGTTACAATACCAGCATTGGCCCCAAGCCAATCTGAGTGTATCTAGTGTTTTCCTATATGCTATTTTCCCATAGCAGGAACTAGATCTACAATTCCTGTGCAAGATTCAAATACATTTGCACTCGCAACAAATTTGCATGAAACAACACCCAACATAGTTACAAGTTCTAGTATTACACATCGCAGTTGTTTCTTCGGTGCTTACTTGTCTTGAGTATTGTGCTTGATGTGTCATGTACCTGGATTTAATCTGTGATTTATTTAATCTAAATAAAACCCAGAGGCAACCATGATCACCAGATTAACAAAATTATACAGTCTGTGATATGAATGTGTTCTTTTCAATTTTGTAAGAAATACAGTATAAAATATCTTGATAACTTTCCAGGTTAAATGTTATTTTCAGTATAATGTTAAAGAGTTTTCACTTTCAATTTCATGCTTTTCATTTTTTTTAAAGTAAATACTTTCCAGGATGTCATATATTTTAAAAATGACTATATGCAGCTTCGTATTTATTTACATTTCTTTTTGGTACATTATAAATATTGTCCTTGTGGTTCGGTTGAGGGAACAGAAATTATTATTGAGGGTCGGTAAAATTGAGGGTTAGAGTTACTTTGTTGTACATTTATGTACTTTAATACCGTCTGTCAGGAAATGAACCACTTAAGATTTGAACCACTTGCAGAAATTGTGAACTCGAGCCCATTTTGTTTGCATGGCAGCAGTGTGTTTCTAATGAACAATACAGTATGTCTCCTAAAAGGCAGTCATTACTTTGAGACTTTCACCCAAATGAAAACCCAGATAGAAAGTATTAAGTGACAATGATGCAACCTAACAACAGGGGCCACTTTCTGTTTTTTATTTTCAGTTTGGATGCAGCGTTGTGCAATGTTAGCATGATCCATAGAATCATAATCACCACTTTTATGGGAAATGCATCCAGTTGAAATACACCAGAATTTCCTCCTATCTACCGACGTAGGGGTCTGATGAGGATCTGAAGTATTGCTTGTGTGAGGGGAGGTGGAGGTGTAGGGGGGAGTCGGATGGGGTAGCAGTGTAAGACATGTGTCTGTCATGCTGGCAGTTTCCTGGCCTTGACTAGTGTCTCCACCACCTGGGGATGATGGGATATTTACAGAGCGTGTGGGGCGGATGGAGTGAGAGCAGAGGGTGGCCAGGCGCCCCGGCTCCTGCATCTCGCACGCATGTGCAGGGACGTCTGTATTTTTAACATGTGATGTGTTTGGGGGAGTGTATGAATGTCCAAATATTTTCCTAACTGATTTTCTGTCAGCAGCTTTCTCCAAATTATGCATCTGATTCATTCTGTCATGGATGAAAAGGTCCTTTCAGTGTGAGCGCAGGCGAGTCCTGACCAACCTGAGCTTCAGACACAAACACTAAAGACTTCTTACTTTTAAAACTTGACTAATTCTTATGTAGTACTTTCAGAAGCTGGTGATAAAAACCTTTTTCAGCCCTGGTTAGTTTATATACAGTTTCATTTAGTGCCCAACAAATACACTTTCAATAGTAAACTGTTGTTGTTGTTGTTGCAGCCACATCAAGCCCCGTTACTGCCAGCAATGCTTTCTGCATTGTGTTGTTGTTGCTAGGCAGATCTCAAATATTTAAACATTGATTTATTCAGCCACATGAAAAATCTCCTTAAACGATGTGTAGGCTGTAAAGATGACAATCGCAGAGCAGTGCTTTATGGGTGTGTGAAGTGCAAGAGCCAGGCAGGGAGATGTATTTCACTTTAATTTCCTCCACAGACGGCTGCTGCTGCCTCGGCAAGGCACACTGGAGGATGTTATTGCTCCACTTTCACAGTCTGATACTGTACATGATAAGAAAAATAGTCTCTTGGCAGAGAGGGTACAGTGTAGGAATTTTATGAGCTGCTGAAAGTGGCACTTTAACAGATATTTAGACTTGTAACATTATATCTCAGAAAGTGCTTGTGTTTATCATGTACTGTAAAAAACAAACTCCTGGTATGCTAAAAAAAAAAAGTTAAATATTGTCCTTGACATTTTTAGGGTAATTGAATAAATTAAAAAATATAAAAATGTTTTTACTTTAACATGCACTCAATATATTATTTCAACTTTGCTGACAGGAATCTCATGGGATGTCCTTGCAGGCCACTGATGTTTAGGGTCTCTGTGTGATTTCACAATTAATGATGCTTTCAGCCGCCTACATTCCTCCGTCAGGAGAATATGAGAGGTCACAGCCTCCTCCATGGATGACTGAAGCTTCGATTTACACAACACGCCAACTTTTCAGACTGTAATATATGTTGGATTTGTTTTTTATGTAGTTGCCATGGAGATTAGCTTCACACGTGATATTATGTTTTCAAGTATTATGGATATCAGTGTTTCAAGCAATTTTCAGTTTTTCAATTGCAATTTAAGATGAGATTTTTTAATATATATAAATAAGATGACCATTTCAGTATTTCCTAAATGGTGTGATATATTTGAAGGGTTCATTTGCAAAAAACAATGTTTTTTTTTGTTTTTTTTTAAATTGTGCACTCAATGTAATATCAATCAAACTGATGTTAGTTTATTGATTTTAAGAATAGATTTGTATCTGTTTTTGCAAATGAACTCTTCATTTCCATCAGTAAAATGTATAATATTATTGGCACAATGGCTGCATTCACACTCCAATTTCCCACCAAGTTGTTCCCAAGCAAAAGGAAACAAACAATATATTGTGTTTCCTCCTGAGAAAAAAACTTTACAAGCATTAGTAACTGATTCTGTCCAGCTAACCTGGAAATCTGTTTTGTTTTTTTCAATAGCAAATAGGTGTAACTATGCTGGGAAAATGATCACATCTGCTGTCGTTAACTTCAGCACAGAGATACCAACTGTTGTGCCACTGGTTTCACGTGAGGGCACGCATGTTGCCAGCCGTCCAGGATTATTAGCCGGGACACTGAGTAGTGAATGTAGCAATTAACGCCCGCTGTAGTGGTGTTGTCAATGTTATGAGGTGAGTGACATGAGGCAGACCATGGCTATAACAGGTGGAAGCAAAGGTCAGGAGGGAGCAGGTTTCTGGAAGAGGCCATTATCAAACATGTAGAGTGGGAAAGGAAATTTAATTTCCTTACTGGCCACTGTTAAACTCATGTTGGCTACCTGCACAGTAGCCAGAAATTACCAGACACCAGGTTAACTTTGGGGTGATGGAGCGCCGCCACTGGATATTGTAGCACACAATTTGTGTGGCTTCTGTTGCAGTTTCCCCTTTACAAAAACTTAGTTAAGGCCTTTTTAAACACCCTGTACCCCCAAAATTGACTAGCTCGTAGAAAACATGGTGGTTTCCCCAGTTTCTTTCAACCCAGGTCAGAGAAGTCTAAAATGTTGGATTGGTCTTCAGTTCTCTAGAGACCTGTATGGCTCTTTTGTCCAGTATGTAAGCTGCAGTCCTGCCCTGCGTGTCTAGACAGAGGAAAAGGGAGAAATATCCGCCAGCATGTACTGTAAAAGGACTCATTCTGAGGGGAGGGAGTTTAATTACTTTTTCCTTCCCGATAACCTCTTATTAACTCTGACATTTACTCGCTCTTGCCAAAAATGAAAATAGAAGACATACAGTTAATACTTTATTTTGTTGGAAAACAAAACAATTGTGGGCAAAGTTTGATTAATGCACTAGACATTTGTCGACATGCCGCAGCAACGTTGGTCACTAAATGTGAGTAAGCTCACTTGGGACGGGAGAAGCAAATGTGTCATCTAAACACAGTGGCTACAAAATGACACAAAATAAAGAGCCTTGTTGAAAACTGACATTTTGCTTTCTGGCCAATAAAAGTACTAGATGTTACTATTTTAGCCGATTTTGAAAATTTCCAACGTGTTGAAGAGCTAATGGTAAAGGTCAACTTTTCCTCTATTAGAGAATGCAGCCAGTTATAACTGCCTGATGAGACAGTATTTGTTCTAAAGAGTGTGAAGAGACGGACCTCTGCCCTAAAAATTACACTCCCATACAACTAAACTGCATTCTCAATTATGTTTAGAGGGAAACATATTTTCTCCCGGATTACGTTTGATTAGAAACAGATTTGTGATGCGTCAAAAACAAAGTCTGTGTAGGGAGGAGGTCAGGATGGATGTGTGGGTCAAACCAACACAGGACTTTCACCCAGGAGACCCTGTTCATGTCCCGTGTGAAACTAAAAGTCAACGTTGACTTGTTTTAACTAACATTTATAAACCTAACCAACTAGTTTTTTTTGCCTAAACCTAACCACATGTTTAAAGCAAAGCAAAAAGTCAAAGTATTACTTTTATTAATATTTGCATAATGAATATGAATATGTATGCAGTTCGTAGATATAGTATGTGTTCCGTGTTCTGTTTTAAATACATGTACCGGTTGCATGATACACACGTCATTAACAGCACGATTAACGTTGTGAAATGGGACTAATTTGGTAGGTTTAGGCTACAAATATACTTTAGACAACAAAACAACTTGGTATGGTTAGTAAAAAAAACATAGGGATTGGCATTAAAATCTCTACATCCGTGTTCCGTTTTAAATAGAGCTCCTGTCTCCTCGGTGAAAGTGTGTGATCGAGCCAAGTGACTCTGTGTCGTTTAAACCTGAGTCTCATGTCTCACAATTACATGTGTTATGTACAAATTACAGTGCATTACTTTTCGTAGTCTTTGCTACGAACAGGGAATGAGACCAGCCTGCTCTGTAGTGAAGTCCTCTGTGTGTGGCCTTGGGACATTAAAACACCACAAAATTAACCTGAAAATAAGAAACATAAATCATAGCTGATTCAGTAAATTAGTTAGATCTGAATGTGTCAGTGTTTTCTTCATCCCTGTCAGTAGTAGCTTGCTCAGCCAAACCTGGACAGATCAACTTTCAGTCATTACAACATTTTCGATGACGGACAGACTGAACAGACCTTGTCCAGCCTCCTCCCTCCATCTCACTGGCGACTGAGCATCTACTGTCACCGGGCCCCGTGGTGTAAAACCACCGGCACAGCCGACGCGTCATGACTGGCAGCGGAGAAAAAATAAACAGCCCTGGATTATGATAATTGGTTGGTCAGCTCCAGCTCGAGTGCAGCACTGAAGACATGCTCAATTAATCAACTGTTTTATAACGGACACAACAATAACCTTTTAACAGATGGGAATCATTTTCCTTAATTAAAAACAGAAATAAATACTGCCTTATGACAACACAGCCACTCTGGTTGTTACACACACTTCAGCCATTGCCTCAAGATTTTTCTAGCTAAACCAGGGGTAATCAAGTCAATTGCAGCGAGTGTCTTTTTTTATGGCCTTGTGCTTGTTATCTTAATTGGACCTTAAACCTCATGGCGCTACCTTTTTAAAATATACTGTATTGAGACGTACAAGAAGAGACACAGAATAGTCAAAAAGCAAAGTTATGAAAAAAAAAAAAAAAAGAAGTCAGAGTTGCACCATCAAGGAGAATTCTCTCAGCATTCAGAGAAAGTTATTATAAATACAATACTTGTATGCAGCATTTTTAGCTCAGTTTGTTTGTACTACAAAACCTTTAATCTACTTTGTCTAAAAGCAGCACAAATCTTAAGAGTGGGATTAGTACTATAGCAACTCTTTCACATTCACCCGTCAGAAGAAGTGGATTTTCAATGTGCATGGTTGGTGATAGAAGTTTTTAGTCCCCTTGGATGAACAATAACTTTTCTGTATAGCATGCTAACACACTAAACTAATATGCTGAACATGGTGGCATGGTGCGTCTCCTGATACTTGTAATTGATTGGTTTGTAGACATGTTTCCCATTCTCTCCCCATGCTACCGCGACTATTGTTTTTTTTTTTCAGATTCTGACTATTAACCAGTCCTGCTTCAACAGTTGAGAAGCAAGACACAAGAACTTTACCTGGGTATTGAGGAGCTGCAGTGTTTATTCAGAGACAAACTGAAACCTACACTGTACATTTACTACCACTTAACAACTCAACTGCTAATTTCTTATCTAATCCCCGACACCTGTCTGCTCTGAGCTCATCCACCGTCACTCTCTCTTTTCTTTTGTTCGACCACACACTCACTACTGTATGTACACACTAACCACTGAGCTATACCTTAAGTCAGCATCCCTACTCTCGTAACGCCTGGCAGGACTTCCTGTAACTGGTCCAAAAGTTTGAACCATCCAAAAAATGCTTTCACACTAGAAATGAACCGGACCATTGTTTAATTTCATCATAGTCTCACGTAGCCAGACTTATCTTATTTTTTATTCTTTGTAGATCTTTACAAAAAAATCACTGAAAGAACAGAGCAGGCCTGCCTTATTGCATAATCCAAATCTTGAAAACTTGTCATTTTCAGCATGTAGGTTGATAACTCGGAGGTTGTTGTTTGACTTTGAGAACGGGAACACTGACACAGACTTCCTGTGCGGACAGGAAGTAAGGCTTTATCCCGGCACTGTTTGGTAAGCCCGCCAGACTAATTTGATCCATTTGGTCCGGCTGTTTGGTCCGGACTTTGTTCTGGGTTTATTCACTAGAGCTGCTCCATCAGTGTCAAAGCTGTCTTGTATGAACTTGTGCTCCAGCAGAGATGTGAAAACAGCTCTGTGAGGACTGGTCACCGCAGCCGCAGTCCACAAACTCGCAGACAGGTCACTCTGAAGAGTTCACAGGCGCATGTTGATAGCTGTCGCTCCCTCTGTCTGGGTGTCGTATATCATCCTATAGTCTCACACACACTCACCCGGCCTCACCCTTTTTCTTTTCATTATCTCTCCTCCTTTCTCAATCAACCCCTCTCCCTCTCTGTGGTCCAATAAAAGAGAAAAAGCCACTGTGACACTGAAACCACACTCAGTCAGACAGACTGTCGAGCTCGTTTGAAAGAGCCTCTCTCACTGAGTCTATTTCTCTTCAGAGTGACCTGGACTGCTGGCGCTGGACTAGTTTAGAGCGGACTTTGGGAGGAGACAGACTGTAATCTCACCCATAATCCATTTTAATCAACAATAACACACTACCTCCAGTCCCAGGGCGAGGCCACAGAGCCTTTCTGAGCCCCAGATTTACATCTCAGTGAGGCAACGCTGAAATATGGCTTTGATTTATTCAGGTTTTATTTGGCACAAATTGTCTGAGTTACAGATCATATATCTCAGCCCCTTTTTCCCCAGGCATTAATAGAAAGTGCTTTGAGTTGTGCTTAATTGCAAAAGAAGCATTTCACTCATTTATAGTCAGCTACTTTCTACAGTGGCTGCTTGACTTTTTAAAAAATGACATTCAAGAAATAAATTATTTTTAAGAACTTTAACAGACTTCAGATTTCAACTAATAGGTATTAAGGATTTGGGGGAAACATGGAGACCTGCATGATGTTTTATGGATTTTTCTTAGTTGTCGCAGGGAGATTCATACAGTATTGACTTTTCCACCATGGATTAAAAAAACATACTTCTAAATCCCCATCAACTTGAATCTAAATGATTATTATTATCATCTTACTGTAATTTGGTGGGTTGCCTATTGAAGAAACACATTTTTATTTGTGTTTTAAAAATGAAAATATGATTTATATTAATGTGAGAAGCATGTGAGTACAATTGAGTGACAGTTTGTAAATTATAAATCTGACCTTTCTTCTCAAATCTTAACAAGAAAGAAAAAAAATAACATAGAGACATCGGATGTGCACATTTATTTCTTCACCCCATCAATGCTTCAACAGGCCCAAATCATACAATAATTAATCAATCCTGTTGATCAGACATAACTTTGGTTAGTAACTTTTGATGGCTACTTGTCGATACAATTGGAGATCACGTTGAGATGTGGTTGCACTCTTCAGCTAGTAAGTGGACATTTTTAGTTGAGATAATTTTGTCACGCAGATCTCTATAAATTGAAACCAAATAAGAGATTGCATACGTCCTCTCCCTGTATGACAGCCCCGCTGTATTTTTAGACCATACACAGCATGACTCTCTCAACAGTACACAGAGTTAATTACACTTGCCGAAGTTGTATCCTTCCCCATTACACCCCTATTACTGGTCCCATCCAACCCTGACAAGCGCCCTCTTTGTTCGGCAAGTCTCCTCCAAGTGACAGGATGTGTTAATATCACTTGGTTGATTGGATGCGATAAGTCTTGCACGCTGCCGTTTTTTTTTTCTTGTGTATTCAGGCCCAGTGTCCAGCAGAAAGCTCTGCCTGCATCCAAATCTCTCGGCTGGCTCTGAATTGGCCTCTTTGTCCGTCCCTGCAGATCCAAATCATCAAGGCCAAACGCTGTGCCCTTGTGCGCTGTCGCCATGGGAACGGGGACTGCGGCTGCCAGCAGTTTGCTGTTTGCTTTGGCTGGAAATCAAAGCGCGCGTGGAGGTGGGGATGGATGGGGTAGAGTGGGAGGTGATGTGGCTTGACGTGGGATGGTAGAGGTGATACAGCGTCTTGAGGTACACCGTGGCTTTGTCCCCCTAAAACAGGAAGCCACAGTACACTGGTCCCCCTACTAAGGAAAGAGATCAGGTTTTTCTAACCACCTCTGCCCTGTCATCAACACAACATGCTCCTCCTGATCCTGACAAGATCTGCATGTGTCACAACCTACAACATGACCCCACCCCCCTTGCAAACCCTACCACACCCCCCTACTCAATTTGTTTACTTTAGCGCACCTTAGCGACTCCTTGAAAACAGATACAACATGCTGCTCTAAATGTGACAATATCAACCACCTCCAAAAAAGAAAAAATCAATAAAGCTGCTGTTCACAGCCCATAGGCTCAACAGATCGCGTTACATGACTGTAGCATGATTCTTCTGCGAGTGACAGGTACGCTTTTGTTATCGTGGAGAAGGCTAATCACTGTTGAAGCAACTGAAAGTAAACAGGCTATTATATACCAGAAAACCACACTGTTGCTGTTTCATTTCCCACAGCATCACCCGGAGAATTTCTTTTTTTACAGAGCGCAGATCATTTATGTGCCAGTTCATCGGATGCTGAATGTGAATTTATCGTCAGCTCCGTTGTACAAATAAAGTTATCTTGGTTTGTAATTCTTTGCGGTCGCAAATTCATATTCGATGGACAAGGCCATTTATCACTGTCAGAGCCACGACTCACTTAAAGCCCCCTCACCAAAAGAAATCCTTGTTTTGACAGGCGTTCTGCAGGCAGTTGAAGCCGGGACAGGCGCTGTAGGGGGTCTTCTGGCTTACAAGGTTCTGACGTCCCCGGGCCCTCTCACATTCAGGTGTAAAACCCCTCGAGCAGCACAGCCAGGCTAACATTGCTCGGGACTTGCAGCGCCAGAGTGTCTGCTCAGCCCCCGATCCTTCCCGCCTGCAACTAAAATAGAAGCAACCTCACACCAAGACATGGCTTCACAGCTAGCATATAAAAATCTGAATATTCAAAGGATTTGCAGCTCATCCATCATTTTTTTTTTTCATACTGAAAGAAACCTGATTTGGCTTTTTGGGTTTTTTTGCAGTAGTGTAATCTCAATCATAGATTATTTATTTTCTAATTGAATATCTCTTCTATTCTTTTCTTTTGATGGTTTTATTCTGTTGGTGAAGGATCAACAACTGTCAAGTTCACTGTCACCAAAAACTACTTCAAGTTAATTTCTTCTGCTTTCTTTTTAATTATGCTGCTCTGAGACTAGTCGGACGCTTCAACCTGATGTGTCGTTTCAAATTTGTTACCGACGCTGCTGATGTTTGGTCTTGTATTGTTTCAGAATGCTGTTGTGTCGAAGTCTGTTTCCCGGTCAAATATTGTTTCCCTCCTGTTAAAATGTTTCCGTTTGCATCCCCCTCCACTGTTAGGGTTAGGGATAAGGTTTGGTTCGGGGGAAAACATATCGACTGGGAAACAAAACAAGTGCCGTAAAACAGTGTGCGAGCGTCGTTAACTCTTGTGACAGTTAACGACGCTCACACACTTCCCACATTCCGCTTCATTAGTTGCAAACGGATCTTCTTCCTGCCTTGTGACGCATAAGGCCTTCACAGAGCGTCTCCATCTTTCCCGGTCAGCTGGTCACCTGGTTCCATGATTTCCAGCCTGCCTCTTGTTTTTCTTTCTCAACTGTTTGCCTCCAGGTCGTCTTTGGTCTTCCTCTTCTTCTTTTTCCTTCTGGTGCCCAGGTCATTGATATGTTGCA